>JARFJB010000889.1:195000-402500 GCA_036346205.1 Vesta saturnalis
CAAATTGCGTCCTCTTTCGCACAACTCGATAAGGTTGGTCTTGTAATAGCTATAGGTAAGTCATAGTTAAAGATGTAAAACTAACGTTACAACGTTATGCAAAACCGTAGTACCAGAAGAGTTGTTAATGTGCACTACTGTGATTATTCAACTGATGTTCCACCTTTCCAGGGACATCTCCGGCACAAAGTAAATGTGAGTCTGCTTAATGATATAACACAATTTCAATTCCAATGTTCTGGTGAGTGCAAGTGTGATGACTAATGATGTAAATTAAAGTTGATGCATTTTTAGGGTGGACGTTGGCGCAAATCTTTTCCCCCATGACAGGATCCTACTTTATGAAGATACCATCTGAAATGACATACAAATATGCAGTCGTTAATGTGGAGAACAATTACAATTATAATTATAATCGCGTCATACCTAATGGACTACGACAAAGGGTATCATCCTAGCCCGACTTCGGAATGCTGGTATAGAGTTTCCTGTGAAACTACCTAACATCTCAACTTTTGAGACCAAAAACAGTTTTTCCATTAACGTTTACGAACTAGAAGATACGTATTGGGACGGTGAACTTTAATAACCAAATACTTTAAAGGACATTTTGGTGAAAAACAAGCAAAAAGAGCTAATAAATCATTAAATGTTAAATTTTTAGGACAAATACACTCATTAAAAAATCAAAATCAAAATAATCACAATAAACAAACAAATATACAGTTATAACATTAATTTATGAATATGAAATTGTATTTTATAACTAAGTAAACAAGGTCCTGTAAGTGCGAATTCTCTGAAAAGACATTTAGCCTTTTTGAAAACATTTGGATCCATCCTAGCATCATCAAAATAGTTTGAAATTTTATTCCATAAGTGACTGCGTCTAAAATAGGTTTTCATAATGTTAAATATAACCGTGTAAATAATCTACACGATTTAAATGAGGTTAACGAGGCTGTCATAGCACAGGTCTACCTCATTGGATACGTCTAGTTGTAACAACTCTTTTCCGTGTTGTATAAAATATACCTCAATTTAGGATTTTTCCTTCATTTAGTTTTAAATCAAGAAAATTTTAATTATTTTACAATATTGGTTTGAGGTAGGCAACTTAATTTGCATATCTTCTTAGTTCGTAAAGGTTTATGATCCTGCTTTCAATTTGTATTCATTTCCCATCTGATACTTAATGCGTCTGCGTTAAGTATTCTGATAATATCTTGTACGCATGACCTATTCATCTACTTCGAAATCCGCCATTGGCACTTCTTGTGTAATCTCGAAGCACGAAGCGGCTTCTTTTTGATTTTATTTAAATTTATGTGAAAACGCCATCAATTTAGTGGCGTTTTTTTTTCCTTACGTTTTTTCCTTGGGTTTTAATTTGACGTTTACCATTAATTCAATTTACAACGTAATTGAATTTTAAGCACGCATTTGATTTTATGGTTGAGTGCATTTTTTTTTCGTTTTATGATTGCAATAATTTTTTGAATGGATATTTCCAATTAATGCAATAAGAAGTGGATTTAAAAAAATTTTAAGAAGAAATTATACGGATTTTTTTAAAGATAAATTCAATTTGGGGTGTCGCAGATTACATTGTGTCAAGCTTGCACCATGATGATGTAAGAATGACCTCATCCTGTTAACTTCTCCGTAATCATATTTGGATACCAGTGGTAGTCAAAAAGAAAAGTTTGTGTACAAAAATTTTTAAAGGTATTTATTTAGTGTTTTATTTAGTACTTTAAGCATAATTTTAAGACCATTATTTCATCATTACATTTGATATTTAATAAACATTGTCTGTATATTGTTATTTTTTACATTTTTTTACATTCGGTTTAATTGTTCCGATATTATAAAAACAATTTGGCGTCCGAGATAATTTCATTGGTTTTACATTTTTTATTATTGATGGTAATTAAGCAAATCATTTTATTTGAACCTACCCTGTTAATCACCGACTGAGTCTAAGGCACAATTATAAGTGGTGTAAGGTATGTATTTTTTGGAGATTTCATTAACTCATTACTTTTGGATAACTTACTTCTTATTATTCAAAATTTATTATATTACGTTACACTTTTCTTTACATAGTGGGATGAGCTTCAATTTTATTAAAAACTTGTTCTTTGGTTTTCATTGGCTTATCTGTAAGCCCTTTGGATACGTTTTTGTAGCTAGTAATTTGAAAGTATACAAGGCTCTTTAAATAGATTAAACATCAGATAGGTGGAAATGAATTTTTATAACAAATGTACGAAAGTCAAGCAAACGTTAGGTGAACAAGTATTATTTTGAGTCGGAATATGTCAAATAAACAGCAATGAGTTGTTTTCACATTCCCCTTTCTATTTTAATTACTTCCCATGGGAGGATACGCAATCGACATTTTTTCACTATCGCTAAATTTACTAACCCATAATACAACGTTTGACAAAGTTTGGCCACAATCGGCCATGTGTGTGTAAGTGTGCGTGTGTTATAAGCAATTGTTTGATGTGATGCGTCATTTGGCAGTAAGAAAATTCCAAATGCAGAATTTAAGTATTCGTTCAATTTTTGCAATAACGATCAACGTTGTAAGAAAATGTATTGACGCATTTTTACAAAAAAATTAATTTTACATAACTTCAGTTTATAAAATTTCTTGGTACAAAACCAAATAAGCCTTAAAAAATAATTAATACGCTTTAAAACGTATAATAGTATATTAAAAAACAAGTTTCTTAAGACCAGCATTGAAGCACAGATTGAAGTTGAAGCTGACGAGTGGCGTAGCCACGAATTTTTTAAATAATGAGTGCTTCAAGATTTTATGAAACACGTTTTTCAAACTCTGTCACAAAACACGAAAATGGAAGATAATCTTGAAAGTACGCCCTGAAATACGTGAAATTGCCAAAAATACGGTCGCGAATTTGCTGACATCAAAGATTTCTACTTGACGCATCCTGTTCTTGACCCACTTTTTTGCATGGCACAATTCCGGATCAAGCTTTGCCAACCTAAACATTTTTTCTTAAAAAGTTTCGTAAATTAATGACTATAATGAAATCGGAGATGATAACGTCGTGTTTCTTAATAATAAAATAAACAACTGTATCCGTTTATGCGACATCTCTGTTTGGCATAAACCATTGTAGTTGCTTTTACGACATTCATTATTACAAAAGAGGTTTTATAATTATCCTAAATAATTATTTTATTTCTTTTATTTTCCACTTTGCAGGTTGGTAGGTCGTGTGTTGTCTCACACCAGATATAAATTTTTTATTATTTAAAAAAACCCACACAAAAAACGACTAAAAATAAAAAAATTCTTGAATCACAGCACTCGATTAAGTCACCTTACAAACAAAAGAAACACGAAATAAAAATCGGTTCATTCGTGTGGCGGCTATAATGCCACAGACAGTGATATACAGGTACTGTTAAACGTCCAAACCGCACTAGGCGTCGTGCTGGCGTACCGAACTAAACGGGTTGCCAAGCCAGCTACAAAGGAAATGAGCGGGGTCGATATAAGGAATAAAATGATTGAATGGTAGTTTCAAACACCTTACACTTACCATAAATCTAATACTCGCTATGATCAGTAAAATTGTCTCTAGGCCCCACCACAATCTTAAATTTTACTAAAATAAATAGTCTTAGGCGGGATGTTAAATGAATGCTATCTGACTGTGGTGTACTCAGTAAAATCATTCAACACCTCAAGTTCACCCACACTTAAACTTAACTTAACCTTCACGCCATTCCCTTGTGGGGTATGCAACCTCTGTATCATGTTTATTTTTCATTCACAATTTTTCTTTATGCTTTCCTATCTCCGCATATTTCCCTAGCTTCCGCAAGGTTCATACATTGTCTCTAACATGCCCTTTTATTTTTAGACTCCTTATCTTTCTTTCCTTTATCATACATTCTACCGAATTCAGCCAAGTTTTACGCGCCCTACCAGATCCAGCTTTCCTATAACCTCACCCACATACATTTGCTTCGTTAATCTTTCGTTGTTCATTCTCTCCATGTGACCAAACCTACGCAATGTACTACTTTTATATCCATCCATCATCGTCCTTTCCTCGCCACACTCCGACATTATGCATTCATTCCTTATCTTGTTCCTACTCGTTTTACCACATGCGCTCTTCAGGAATCTCATAGCCACGGCATTTATTTCTCTTTCCTGCTTTTTTTGATATACCCATGTCTTACTTCCATACAGTACTGATGGGACAAACACGCTATCACAGATTGCTCATTTCGCAGCTAGGCTCATGCTTTCGTTTCTCATTATTATCCACATACTTCCAATCAGTTTCCGTCCAGCATTGACCCTTCGTCCAATCTCGCCCTTCATTGTACCATCTGTAGTAAACATTCTACTCAGATATACCAACTCGTCCACTTGCTCCACAATTTCATCTTGCAGAGTAAATATTCTACTCTCCTTTCCACCTTCTCGATTGAACACCACAATCTTAGTTTTGTTCACGTTTACCTTTAGGTCCATGCCCTCACAGACTGTACGAACTTCCTTAGAGCGGTTTGTAGCTCATCCGCACTGTCACTTAATAAGACTGTGCCATCTGCATACACCAAAAGTCGTACATTTACGTTACCACACATTACACCATTTGTATCGGTACATGCTTGTCTAACATATTTATCCATGTAAACATTGAACAACCACGGTGACATCACACAGCCTTGTCTCACTCCTTGCTCAATATTACAGTATTCATTCACACCTCCTCTCACCCTAACACATGCCCGACTACCGTTGTATATTGCCCTTATTCCATTTATTAGACCTTTATTTACGCCATATTCATTTAATATTTCCCAAATATTCTCCCTATTCACTCTGTCGTATGCTTTCTCCAGATCTACAAACGCACAGTACAGCTTCCTTTTTACCCTTAAACACTTTTCGATCACCTGCTAGAGAGCAACCATCTGATCGACACGTCCTCTCCCTGGAATGAAGCCACCCAGCACATCCCAAATCTTAGTTTGTGTAGTTTCTCGTACTCTATCAATCAGAATTCTTCAAAATACTTTACCAGGTACGCTGAGCAAACTTATTCATCTGTAGTTCTTGCAATCACTCTTGTTCCCTTGCCCTTATGCAGTGGTACAGTCATCGCGCTGTTCCAATCCCTCGGCACATTCCCACACATAAGGCATACATTGAATAATTCACTCAATCTTCGTGTAAGCTTTGCATCCCCATACTTTAGCATTTTACCAGTTATTTCATCTACGCCTGCTCCCTTGCCGTTTTTCAACCTTCCTACCGTTTTATCTATCTCATTTATCCCAATGTCCTCAGCTTCATTCACTATTCTTTCTACATTCTCCTTATTTAACCCTGCAGTTTTATTTTCCACACTACTGTACAGCTTTCCGAAATATTCTTGCCAGCATTTCCTCACTTCACAATCATCCCATACTATTTCGTTGCTCGAATTCATCACTCCTGCAGAGTCCTGTTTTGGGCCACGTTTTGTATTTTTATCCCATTTCCAGAAGAGTTTTTTGTTCCCCTCAAAATCATTCTGCATTTTCTCTCCTTCCACAATCATCACTTCCTCTTTACTTATTCTCACTGCCTCCTTTGCTTCTTTGTTTCTTAACTGTGTACACCTCATACAATCGCTATTCCTTAATCTCATTTTTTGCAGCAATCATTGCCATGTACGCATCTTTTTTCTTACATTCTGCCTTTTTACCGACTCATTCCACCAAGCACATTTTTTCTGTCTACCTACAGTCGCCCTTCCACGTATCCGCACAGTTTTTCTCTTTTATTTGTTCGTTCCACACTGTTTCATTCACATTCAACTCTTTACTCACAGCATCTGCGTATTTCATTCTCGCACCATTATCCACTAGTTTGTCTATCATAATTCTGAACGTTCGCAGTAAGTTTGCTTTCTTTCTCCAGACCCAATTTTGCCCTAAACGCACTCTTGATATAACCAAAAAGTAGTCCGATCCACAACCCGATCTGCGCATTACCCTTGTGTCTTTCATCAGATTCCTACGCCGCTCATCATACACTATCACGTCTATTTTATTTTTAGATTCACCTCTTTGCCATGTATACATATGCACATTTTTGTGTTTAAACCACGTATTGGATACAAACAGGCTTCTCTCCACACCAGGCGTTCACCATTCTCATTGACTCGTTGTGAACGCGTTCAGTATGTTCTCTCTGTACACCTACCCATCCATTCCTATCCCCCACTATCATCACTCTTTTGTTTGACTGACATACATTCAACACGTTCTCTACTTCATTTCAGAAGTTTTCACGCTCCTGGTCTCTTTCTCCATTCACCGGTACAATAAGAAAAATTCTTAGAAACTCCACTTTCATTCTAACCCGTATTACCCGGGGAGATGCCAATTCGTACTGTTTAACACATCTTTTCGCTCTTTTACATACGATCACCCCAACTCCAGCACAATGCATTTCAGTCTCAACTCCTGACCATAGTAATAGGCTGCCATCATTCATCTCCACAGCATCCTTTCCTTTGTGCTTTGTCTCCGATATACACAGAATATCAAGGTGTCTTTCGTGCATTACATTCGCAATTTCAAATCCTTTACCATGCGTACCTCTAACATTCCACGTACCTACTCGCCACTCATTCTTTGCACAGTCGTCAGCAACGGGGCCTGTCTGTTTCTACGTAGACTACCCCTTGTACCCAGGTCGATCCGAGGCAATTGTATCATTCTCGTGAGTAATACCATAACGATCAGATCGGTTACTAGCTAAATCATGCCCCGGACGATGTAGCATTCCCTACTAAAGGTATCCTCCTACTACCGGACAGTTATTTGTCTACTGCCTCGACACGTGAGGAAGTCAGAAATATAGTCAGAGGCAAGAAAATAATATAGTGTATACTTACTGCATGGATATCTAAATGTACATATATACATATACATTTTTAACTTACATACCCTTCAATCACATCACGTTTCAACCAGATTGCTCCCTACGTAATTCCTGGCTCTCGCGCCTGTCACCGGATGCAGTTATTTTTTTGCGAGCAAATTATTCAATTATTTTTAATTTAATATTTATTTATCAAATCTGTTTCATAATTGTCGCGAACTGTGACAAGTCAAACGTTTCCATCCTCTAAGTTTGTTTTTATTCAATTGAAGGGTAACAACTAATAACGATAATGGTCCCGTTAGCGCTCCCAACATCAATTGTATATATTTAGGATTCATTAATTACAATTAAGATAAAACATGGTAACAAAGGCAAAAGTTAGTTTAAATTTTGAGTTCGTATCCATGGAAAAATATTCTATAATACAATATGCAACACACTATTATAACTTATTACCAAAAACAATAATCGGATAAACTTTCAAATTTGAAAACAAGGAGAAAAAAATGTTCAAAAACTTATCAATTAATACGAATCTGCCCTGTATAGTCACATCCTTTGTATTTTTATTTGACAAAATTCTACTGTTTAGATTATTATTATTTTCATTAATTAGTAATATTCAAACCGATAAAATCTATTCAGTACCTTTCTACTTGCCTCTCCTTATCTCTCGACTTGCTATCATATATCTTATAAAAGAAATTATTTAATTGATTTCATTTAGAATTTCGATTACTCTTGATAAGAAATTGATCCAAAAGCTTAAAAAAATTTTGAAATACACGGGTCGTCGTAAACTTATTGAACACACCCTGAACGTATGAAAATTCCAAGTCATGAAACGTTAATTTGGATACATTTTTAAGTATCCCTCGTATACCTGTAAATTTATATTTCTAATTGGTATAAAACTCTGAATTAAATACATAAACAATACCCAATTTAGAAAAGAATCAAAATTAAAAAACAAAGGGCGATTTAATAATTTTTATCTCGTTTGTAACTGAAAAATTTAAACATAGAACGGTCAGCGCCTTCATCATAAATAATATCAGTATCTTTTATGAATACTTTATCTTTAAAAATCGTATTTAGACGTTGATCAATAGATTTAAATTTTAATACTTCAAATCTGTAATCTATAAAATATTTCATTAGTGTTATGTACCTGATTGACTGTAAAATAATTCAAAATAGTTAAAATAAAGTTTTGTAATCGATTTGGCTCATTACGTCATGTCAAATAGATCATTAAGCTAAAAAATAAAGATTAATGCAAAAAAAGGAATCTCATTTGACACAAATAAACAACAAAGTAAATTAAATACTGGATAAATATTGACAATTTATGTTAATTAATCCTTTATTCGAGATGTAGTGAAATATATATGGTCTGCTTTCAGTAATCCTTTTTAAATTTGCAAACACACTTGACACAAACCACAGAAGACAGCCGTATCCGTTAATACATTTGGCTGTACACTCGCAAGCAGTTGTATGTCGTTCACTCGCGTATTTCACATGGGTTCTTTTCTTTACTTTACGAATTGTCATTCACATACACGTTACACACAATAAGAAATGTTTACTTCCACTTGTATAATAGAATTCTTATTTGCTTTGTACAATTGATCTTATTTTACTAGCGATTATACCCATGTACTTCATTTAGTGTCAATGATTATCACTAATCTCTTAACTAAATTTACAAACTTTTAGTTCGTTTACTTAGGGGTTACTTCAGGCTTTCTTTTCATTAGATCAGTCTTACTGAAAACTTAGCAGAATATTTTCTGTATTATTTTCAAATCTGCTTTCGCACTTTTTGAATTTCTTGAAGAAAATGACTATTCTTTTCTTCAACCCACAATTAAACTATTTATATATGAATGTCTATATGATTCATCCCTCTTTGAGTTATTGCAACCGCTTATCTATGCGCTGCTACTAAACTACAGTTTTCACAAATATAAATGCACACTGACCATTCTAATAGTACCTTCAAAAACGCCACGATCGTGTATTTCGTGCGTTGTTTTGCCGCGTCGACCTCCGAAACGACACTACCGCTTCGCAAAGTAAGAAGAACGTGGCCATCTTGAATTTACTTTTCATTCACTTACACTCAGAGAAAAACACTAATTGCAATTACATTCACCCTCTACATTATCCAGACCATAACTCAACCTTCTATAAAACTTTGCATGTGGGCGAGATCTATTTCCCACAATTTAACTCATGTATTAAATTTACCATTTATGATAGCATATTAATACAGTATCAATGTATCATTCTCTCACTCATTCATACGTCTATAACCATTTCATTAATCCAAATCCCTTTATACACAGTAGCAATTTGGTAGATTCTTATCAGTGCCATCCCAGAAAAAAATTACTCAAAACAATATTTTTCAACCAAATTTAATGCTTTCAACATGAAAATCATTCAACAACATCCAAATATTCTTTCAAACATATCTAATGCTACATTAAAAATCCCAGTGGCGTATCATTTACACCAATTTACATCCTACATACACAAAAAAAATTTGTTTTGTGCAAACTCACTTCATTTTAATTCAAAATACGATCCATACGTTATCAAAATACTGTACACATAGGATGCGCAAAAATAACCTTCACACGTTACACCTATAACACAAGAACACACCTTTTTTAATCACATCTAAGAACACTTGATTAAGTCACTATTAACTAAACTAAACCAACATCGGTTAATCCGTTGGGGAGCTGCGACGCCACAGACAGATACACACGTTAAACATATAAACCCCTTTTCACCAGGGATTAAGAAATTCTTTCTTGAATCATAGCTAAGGACACTTTCCAAACAAATTATTAAATTAAAATTGGTTCATCAGATACACCGATAGACGGATAAACGGATACACGGAAACACGGATACACGGATACAAAAACAGTAAGATACAGGGACACACTGATACATGGCAACACATATATAACGATACACGGATATTATAAGCATACACGAATACACAGACACACGTATGAACGGATGCACGGATACACAGATACACAGATACACAGATACACAGATACACAGATACACAGATACACAGATACACAGATACACAGATACATAGATACACAGATACACAGATACAGATACACAGATACACAGATACACAGATACACAGATACACAGATACACAGATACACAGATACACAGATACACAGATACACAGATACACAGATACACAGATACACAGATACACAGATACACAGATACACACATACACAGATACACAGATACACAGATACAGATACACAGATACACAGATACACAGATACACAGATACACAGATACACAGATACACAGATACACAGATACACAGATACACAGATACACAGATACACAGATACACAGATACACAGATACACAGATACACAGATACACAGATACACAGATACACAGATACACAGATACACAGATACACAGATACACAGATACACAGATACACAGATACACAGATACACAGATACACAGATACACAGATACACAGATACACTGATACACAGATACACAGATACACAGATACACAGATACACAGATACACAGATACACAGATACACAGATACACAGATACAAAGATACAAGCAGATACACAGATATAGAGACACGCAGATGCACAGTCTAGTAAATAAACTGCATTTATGGCATTAATATCGTCTTTTTCAAATTTCTGGATTAAAATTTTCATTTTATGTATTAAGTTTTTCACAAAGAAAAGCAATCGTATAAAGTCAGAGCTCGTCATTTTTGTTACTAATCTAGATATTTATGGTTTAATTTTATTTGGTACCGTTTTGTTGTTATAGATTTGGTCAAGTGAAATTAAAATAGCTTCAAAACGTATCCAAACTGCTTTAACAGATTCTGCCTTCGCTGTCCTTCTTGTTCTGGAATTTTTCTAACAGCTAAAGCGCTTTCTGCTTTAGGACTTTTTTTCTGTAAATACTTTATAGCGTTTTGTGCTGTCTGTAAAGAAAATGTATAATTCTTCTAAAATGTTAAAAGAGTTGGTAGTACTAGGTTTTATACTGTTTTCCACAAAACTATTGACTCTATGTGTCGAACACGGAAAGTAAATGACTGCATCATCTGCTAAATTATTAGTATGCTTTTGCACACCTTCATAAGTACTAGATATAGCGGCAGCACAGCCATAGCTCAGTGAAGTAATTAAAAGTGAAAATATTTCAGGAGCAAGCCGTCTTCCTGTTTTATTAGGCTTAAGACTTTTGTACTAAAGACAGCATATCCTTATGCGATGCATCTGGGTAGTATCAGCAATAATCGAAAAAAATTGGAATCCTTGGTATCTTTACACATATTTTTAAACGAACTAGTAAACCTAATAAGTGGTTGAATTCGTTTTGACTCTTTTCACCTAGATAGTTGACATGATAGAGCCGGTATTTTGTATTATCTAGCCACACTTTCAAAGGTTCGCAGAGTCTAGTAACTAATCGCACAAATTGATAAAAGTTTCCCGAAGTGTTATCATTACCTCTGAATGCAAGTGTTTATCTAGATAATGTGCGACCAATATCAAAGAAGATATTAATCGTTTTTTGGTTATATAGCGTTTGCTCTTCGCATCGAATAAGTTTTTCCCTGTTCCCTTTATCGAAAAGTTCGCCAACATGTTGTTTTGGAGCCACAAAGTTGCAATAATCTGTTAACGCCTTATGAATATGAGAGGAAAAATGTTCTGCTAACTTACTTTTTTGGGAGTACCCCAACTTTTAAACTAATGTCACTGCAGAAGTTCTTCGTTGGTACGAAGTAAACCGCAGCGTCTTTAAAAACACTATTCTCTAAGTGGGGATATTCTATATACCAGCGACTTGAAAAACTGTTCTGTTTCTCTTCCACTATGCTTTGATTTTTCAGAAATTTGCATAATTTTGGTTGACATGGCTCTAAGTTAATCAAAAAGTTTTCTGTTTATGAGTGTTTATTGTTTATGAGGGGGGGGGGTACTCCCACCAATAACCCCCTATCGGATAGTCCCTGCTGCAATTATTAGTAGTTAGTATTGCAACATTTTCACGGTTTCAATAAAATGTTATCCTTAAATTAATATAAAATATAAAATAAGGGTAAACGAAAACTCAAATATTACAACATTCCTACATTCATATTACATAGAAACCGATAAAACGAGTTTTCAAAGAAGGTCATTTTTTTATAAAACCCCAAGAATAACATACGTAGCTTCAAATTCAATATTTTGAAACGAAGTCGGCTCCACAATATGTAATAGTGCATTGTAATATTCTGCTTTACTGAAAACTGCTACATATTATTTACGTTTTTCAGGAAGCAAACGACTGAAGTAATATGAATGTAACTACGCTGTAGTCAGTTGAGTAGAATTATCTCAATATTCTCAAATTCCTATTTATATATGCGAGAAACTTTGCATTTGTTCTTGTACACTAAACGTATAAATAATTTAATAACGTAAGAGACAAACTTCAGTTTTATGCAATGCAGTAATTTAAATTAAGTGCTTGAAATAGTTTTTGTGATTTGCAAGTTCTGCATTAGCCAGTCTTGGTCGCTTCACTTTATTATTCGTACATAAACCAAGAAAAGTAATAGAAATACTTCTGCAATGAAAACGAAAAGTAATGTGTAATAAGAATTACACAGGTTTATTTCAAATAAAGTAGGTGTTGAAAAGAATCACGTTAAGCCTTATTTAATCACAGTTTTTATAAGTTCAATACCTGTTTGATTCGATCGTAAAGCTTCACGTTGCTTACATCTTCCGGTACATTTTTGTAATACATTGTTTTAAAATTTTAAATCCGAAGTCTTATCTGCGTTTTTACTGGTTCATTAATGTGTTTATGAGATACAAAATGAATTTTTTACTGACTAAAATATAATTAGAAAAGCTCCATTAAGGGCCAAGTTTTATAAAACACACCTGTGACACCTGTCATTATGTTAAGACAATTCAATATTTAAAGGTGCATAACGGCTATTTCTACTTTTTTTATTTATACTTGTTTAAAAATATGGCTAAGGTGTGCTTTTTTAGTGCTTATATTAATATACGATTATTTTTTACGGAAAAATAACTGTTTTGTTATAACTATCATCGATAACATATATCTTTGTATAATTATTTCACAATATGGCCATTTACCCTTATAACCGATAGTTCGCCTAAACAAGGTTTGCTAAACTCAAGTCTATTGAAATTGACATTTCTTTTGCGTGTTTACATTGTTATGGTACTAAATTACCCAATTCTTTGTACCTTGAAAGGCTATTATCCGATCAGCGCACATTAATTTAATTTTAGGTTTCTAATATGAAAGTTCAATGTAGTTCAAAATCAGCAAGGACGCGGTACATGCCATATCTGGAAGAACTTGAAGGAAATCAACCATTTCGTACAAGTTCTATGTGGTAATATGACTGTTTAGGCCTCATGCGTGTTACCTTTGTGGTATTTTGAAATTGATTGTGATGGAAAAATTTTATTTGCGATGGAATCGTAAAGATCCTGAATGTTTTTTTTAAAACTTAAATTAAGAAATTAAAATTTGAGAATCACTGGTGTAATAAAATGATAAGCGCGAGCAGGGTAATTAGATTCATGTGGAGTATTATTTAATTAAAATTTAAACTGTATTGGCATTTACTAGTTTTCGTTTTATTACTCAAATGATCCATTTTATGTAGCGTCACTAAAAATCCGTTTTAGATTATAATAAAGAAATACTTTGAATTGGAAAAGATATCAGTTGGTCATCTAAATGACCTCTCAGTTCATAGTAATTTATACAGTAACAATGTATGAAAGTTTTCAGTTAACAGTTTCAAAGAATATTAAGTTACCGGTTTTAAATCTGTAATGATCCTGAAAATCCTTACTATAAATATTCCTATCCTAGTAAATAATTCCTATCAAAACTTATTTCCTATTTCCTTCCACAACTGTTTTATCATTGTTAATAAATGCTATCAGTTGTCCACTCCTTTCCCATTCCATCCAAGTTATCTATAAATACCAGACCCCCTAGCATTCAAATTCTCATAGATTCGCAGATTCATTCATTCACTCTCACACTCGACACTTCTTCCCTAACCTGCTTCCTTCACCCACTTCCTATAATATATTGTACCCTGTACCTGTAGTATTATCCTGTTCCACAACCAGGCTAGCCAGACCAGTATCCTGACCAGCAACTACTAGCCTGACGAGTATCCAGACAAATAACTACTAGCCTGACCAGTATCCTGACCAGCCTCCCGTATTATTATCCTGACCAGTAACCAGACCAGTAATCCTGACCAGTACCCTTCTCCCTTACCCATATTATTCACCTGACCAGCATCCTGTATTTATCTACGCACACTTTTATGTATAACATTCTTGGTGGTCAAAAGCCCCGTGACTAGGGTGAAAAGTCCTTAGTTTGCCAGAGGTAACGCCCCAGAAAAAATAAGGATTTCTACGCCAAGAATCATCCCTTTATTACTGTAAGACCCCTTTAAAAAATAGTAAAACACGTGCATTCATACAATGCTCTTGGTGGTGCCAACGCCCCGAGACCGGTACCGAATAATTGCTGAAGGAGCAGTTAATTAGACGGAGGTTATGCCCTGAATAATTAGCTACTTCTACTTAACAGAAGGCCCCTGAACGATATTAACCCTTTAAACGATGCCGGCAGTTTCGACTCCAAATACGATATTACCGTTCCCCAAATATCCTGTTAATACGTCCATATTTATCCTAGTACCAGCATTTCAAATAATCTCACCAATTAATCGGTTTAATTATAAACAATCCAGACCTGTATATATAAAAACCTTACGTGTATATAAAATTCCAGTTTCCTGTTATTCATGAGCAATTTATTATAATATTACCTATTAATAATTCTTGCCCTGAGTTCAATTCATTTAATTGAAGCAAACAATTAATATCGGGCAGCTGGTTATTATCGGCACAGTAACTTTCATACATAATGTTAATACAACATTCACCAGTTAATAATTCCGTTGTAAGCCTGACTTCACATTACACATATTTCATTACATTGATATCACCTGTTCATTATAATTAACCCTGTTAATAATGAAAATATTACGTATTACTTAAACATCTGTTTAATCCATAGAGTGCGATCTGAATACACAAGACAGCGGCGTACCATAGTGGTTTGGCCACCAGGGGCCACCAGAACCATTTTTAGTTTCAAGTTTATTTATTTCATCCAGTCGTATCTAAGTTTGTTTATTTTATTATTTCCTTTTAGAGTTTGATTTACTTTATATATTATAACAGAATAAAATTGTTATAACCTGTTAGCATTTATTCACGAGTTTATTCACAAAGTAGTGACAATCTTGAATCTCGACCCAAAAGTCAAAGGAAGGACAACCAAGACAAAGAATATAAAAAGTAGCGTTACAAATAAATATGTTTCTAGTTGTCGCGAACTAACAAGATGTTGAACTGCGGCAGTTTAAGAATAATTTTTTATTTAAGGTTTAAATGCAATTAGTTGCTAAGGAGACGAAAAATTTTAATTAATGTGGTGAAGTTATTCTAGGTTGTAGTTCGCAGCGAGTCGAAGTTGAATTTCCGATCACAAAAGATATTCACAATATAAGAAGATTGGGAGGCGATTGTCGATATACATATGCGTCAAATGATCTAGTTAAGTGTGAAAAAGTAGGAATACTGGTAGTTTGCGTATTTCTAATTAGTTGTGTCGTAATAAAATTTTGTACTAAAGTGGAAAGACCGCAAGTAATTAGGTAAGGGTTAGTACATTTTCCTTTGAAACATGCCGATACCTTTAAACAGTTATTGCTTCTCGGGGAGTGGAAATAATACTGTCTGTCAGAGCGGCGTTTTTGTATGAAATACGAGTACATATGGTGATGTAAAATTATGCTTGTAATGGCATTTAATTAAGAATTCAGTTATGGGCAATTGTCGAAATGATTGGTTTAGTGTTGAATACGGATAGAAATTGAAACTTCCTCTTGGGACGTAATAAATTTTGAAGTTACGTTTGAATAATTAAATAAAACTCTCGTTTTAGTAGCAAAAAGTGCTTTGACGTTATTAATCTAATTTTCACGTGATAACCAAGCAATCTAGTATACGTGCTTGAAACTTTTGTGGAAATGTAAATATTGACTTCGAATATTTTATTTAGTGCTTATAGTGAACTTTAAGTATTAGTCACATTAGATTTGAATATATAAAACTACAGTGCTTGCCAGGTAATATGGAGGCCATCATCGAGTCTGATGTTCGAGATATGGATTAGATAATTGCCACTGTAGGAATAATATTAAAGAAAGCTTCATTGAATTTTATGCTTCATTGTTTATTTACTGAAGTGAACGATTATTTATACATTATATGCAAATACGTAAAGTCTTTGTTTGAGTAGTGACCCTTTCTTAAACGCAACAATTTGGGTACCGTGAAAGGTGACTCGCCAAGCGTTTCTTCCAAAATGTCTATGTTATTTCCGTCCAATCGAACAAAGTGGTTATCCCGAGTTTAAGTATGTAACAATTATCATTTTCCATGTATCGTGTAACTTCATTCTGAGCAATGGTATTTAACATTTCTTTATGAGAGATCGCCTCTTCGCACAAGTGCAGGGATAATTACCCCTAGACATTCATGTTTAGGAGCTGACTTTTTCCCCTTAAAACGGCTGTAAATAATATCTTGGCAGATACAGCTAAATTATTATCCCCGATATTTCCAGTTGACTTTATTACTCGAATTAAACTCTGAGGTATGTATTGTTTATGATTTTCAATAATAATCATTATCAAAATCTAGTATTTTTTCAAGTTCAAGTTTTCGAATATCACTGCACATTTTATCCATTTGCGCTAATTCAAAAGGGCATATGAGTATCGATTGCGAGACGGAAGCACCGTCGACAATTTCGATATATGGGTGAAGAGTTTCCAATTTTCTAAATTTTGGTAGAAAGAATGATAATTAGTTCACTAGTCTCTATTTCTGTTTCTTATAAGCATTTTCTCAACTCATCTACAAAAACACGTTTTGATTTTAAACCATTTAATTGAAGATATCCGTTGTATATCTCCGACAAAGCAGAAGCCTTCACATTTACGATGCCTTGGATGTACTTTATTTAGCACATTTTCACACGGTACGTCTTCATTGTCGTTGATGCTTTTAATTCTTAATTGATACCTTTTGACATTTCCTCCGCTGTGTGTTTAATCAGCTGATATGGTATTTTACTTGCGTAGCAATCAAATCAGTCTGTCCTATTCTCTTTAAAACATCAGATATCTGCTATATTTTTTATTTTTAGGTCAATGTTCATGGACATTACTTTTGACAAGCGTCTTTCAGAGAAACGTCTCTGACAAATGACGCACCTACTGATTTTAAATGTACTCCCAAGCAACATTTTACGTACTGCACGAGGTAGTGTTAAAGTTAAACTACGTTTTTGTCTAGAAATTTTTTTTCGTAAAGCAGTAATATTCTTTTTGAATGTGTATGTTAAATAACACGCCAGTACCATGTACTAATACTACCGAGTTTCATCTCTGTAATTATTTTGTGAATTTGTAGATCGGAGATTTTTGTTGTACCGTCTTTAACTTTTGTGCATTCTATGAAACCGAGCTAGTAGAGTTGTGGTAACACCACCTGCATAGCATTCGAGAGGTAATACGTTCGATTTTCGTTACCGTCTAGCCTGTATGAGGTCTTCTCATGGTCACTGCGTGCACGCACACCGTGCACTACTATTTAGGCGATGCTGGGGTAGTATTTCCCCCCTCAGAACCTTAACTCCGTTCTTTCCTATCCTGACCACATCCATCCTTAATACCACCATTTACATATATGTAATGTGTGTATGTATGTACGCTTCGAATCCATGATTGTGGCTGAAAGAGCTTGGAAAGCTCAAGCAGCCCATCCTCCCCCTTGGGGAACGAATCAAATATGTGGTATTTTCCTTTTCTCTATAAAAGTGAGTGCAGTTTTTTTGTAACATTTAAAGGGCAACTTCTCTTTTGAAAATGATATGGATTGGACGGAACGTGTTTAAATCTTAATAAAGATACGAGATCGCTTTAATCACTAGTGCGGGTACTATTTGTACTATCTATAGTAGGTCTATTCTATGATACTATAACTCTTAAAAGGCAATATCACACGCAGGTCATTGTCTTTCCCGTTCTTCAGCGTGACGTCACCACGGAACAACTTGAAAGTCGAAGCAGGTACGATTAAGTGCGTTAACATGTGTTGTTGGTTCTGCAATTTGTTTCTGTGCTATTAATTTGTTCCATTTAAGCTATGACCAACAGTATTTGACAATATGGTATATTGTGGTGTAGCCGCTTGTGTTAACAATAATAGTCAAAACACCAGCAACTATAGAACCACCTGAAGGTATTTCGTGTTTCCTAGACAATGGATCGTGTTATCAAAAACATACATTTAATACAGAGACTGCAGGAACATTTTAACGACAGTGATTATTGTCTAAAAAAAATCTGACAGGAGCAGCACCCTTAAATTTTTAAAAATTGCCGCATCCTGATTTTTTAAAAATGGCATTTCTCGGGAACAAACAGTCATAAAAAACACCCCGTTAGTACTAAAATGCGTGTTTCTTGCAGGAGAATCAGCTAGAACCATGCACGTATAATAAAAGTCAAAAAAAGTTTTATTTGAAAAAAGATTTTTTTGAGGCATTAAATTTTGTTATATAAAAATGTTAAGCTAACGTTGAGTGTAATGTTTTAGAAAAAATAAGTTTTCTCATTAATAAATAGTTACTTGAAGTTGATACGATTTAAATATAATTATTGGAAGGTCCCGTCTCGGTGACTGTTGCTGCAGCTTTTCGCAGGCGAGCTGCGCGACAAGTTTGCGCCTGTCTGTCAACAGCGATCTCTGAGCGTTCTGCCTGTGTATTTCTGCACGATCTGAGAGTTGTCTCTGTTGTACTTAATGTGTTTTATGAAGTGCAAACCTTTCACAGGAGTGAAATATATTGTTACCAAGTGAAGTGTTCAACTCACCACTACGATTTGTGAAACTGTTTAGCGGTAAGTAATGAAGTTTTATTTTCTAGAAAAGATGTACTAAGATCAGCAATGAACTCCCTGAAAATCCAAGCTTTGTTCCGGCGGTGGAAATCCCTTACATCGTGTGCATTGGCCCCGCCCCGCAACGTACGGTGACGTATGCAAAGCCTACTTGAAGAATGTTAATTACGGAAGAAATATTAACGTCGTTTTCGACGTGTATGAACCAACTACGAAAGACACAGTGCATAAGAGGCGAGATGCAGGAAAGTCAGCTGCGAGGGTTGAAGTAAGTTCGTCGAACGTCGTGATTATTCCAAAAGAGCAAATTTTGTCGAACGTTAAGAACAAGAAAAATTTCCTTCAATCTACTAGTACTCATCGGTGCCCTGACACAACCCTAAAGTTCCGTGTACATGTTAGTTCCAATTAATTCTACCACCGCTAGGAAATTCTACTGCTGCAGTGACTTACATGATGGCCTAGGTACTATGACTAAACGTATGGCGAAGTGGTCTGTCTTGCATTTCGATGTGCGGTAGATGTGGTGGCGAATCTTGTTTGAACCGTAGTGAACCAATCACTGAGGAAGACGTCCCGATGGTGATCTGGAAGACCGTTGTGAACGCTAAAATATTCTAGATGTGAAACGAAGTGGGGCTGTCACTACGGAAGCCGTAAAAAGGAGAAAAGTTTAAGGAAAGCTTATTATTGTAATTTAATTCCTGTTTCTTTTTCTGTACCACGATATATTATATATATATATATATATATATATATATATATATATATATATATATATACGAATTGTTTTTAACACATTTAACCTTAAAATATGATCTCGTTTAAAAATAAAAGCAACGATGAAAATAGAATGTCTTTGTATTTTCAAAAACTCCTAGATAGTGATCAATTTTTTTAAAAGGTGACAGTAGTTTACGGGAAATCTGAGTTACAGTTAAAAAAAATGTTTTAATCTATTCTCTAATGTAAATCTTAAATTGTAGTGCAAACACGAATTTTATGTGACTGTCCGTTCCGCAGTAATGGCCATTTTAGGTAATTCCAATATGGCGACCGTTGTTAAGCTTGTTCTTGACTTTTATTGTAAAAATGTCATTGTAGTTTATTCTCGATATGCCCTCACGTCGGGATTACATGCATTACACACAACATATTATATTATATATATATATATATATATATATATATATATATATATATATATATATATATACACACACATACAGGGTCCGGCAACAAGAGCTCCTTCTTCTATATCTTCCGTTTCATATAAGCTAGATTAATAAAATTTGGGATAGGATTATAGTTTAGTTGTGTTGTGTTTTAAATAGAACACCCTGTATATTATTACTTTTTTGAATTCTACACATTGTTCCTAACAAATTCGCAATATAGCCGTTTTTGTGTTATGTCGATTTTTATTAAAAAAATTGAAATTATAATGATAGCTTTGAAAATGTACCTCCTTAACCGTTGAAAAACAAAAGTTACCTAATTTATATCAGAACAAGTACATAAATAGAGATTTCTTAGAAAATGTCATAATTGCATGTAGGGTGTTTACAATTGACTTGCCAATCAGACATTATTCCAACTAGTAAAAGTTTACTTTTTCAAATAGAACACCCTGGTTTCTGCATATTAACCCTTATCAATTCTATCCCTAAATATAGCCGTTTCCGAATTATTTTTGATTTTTCAAAATGTATAAGATTATTGGAACATTTTTTTAAATCCATGGCCTCGTATAAATAGAAAAAAAAATAGTGGAAAACAATTGTATTGCAAATTAAAAAACGCAACAGAAACTAATACACTATAATTATTAAAATTATTTCTAAAAATATAAAACTAATAAAATAAAAAAAAAATAATTTAACGCTAATCATTAGCGATAATGATTTATAATAATTGTTCAAAATGTTGTCCGTTTTCTCGGATGCAGACCTGAAGTCGATCTTTAAAAGAGTGTTCAACTCTACGCAAAGATTCAGGAATAATGTTATGAAAAGCCTGTGTTATACGATTACGCATATCTTCGGCAGTGGTTGGAGGTTCCCTACAGACAATACCTTTTATGTATCCCCATAAAAAGAAATCTATTCTTGTCAGATCAGGGGACCTAGCTGGCCACCTCACAGGTTCATTCCGCCCTATCCATTTATTTGGAAAGACTCTATTGAGATAATCTCTTACATCTGCTGAGTAGTGAGCAGGAGCGCCATCATGTTGATACCACATTGTGGCTCTAATATCAAGAGTAATATTTTCTAATAAGCCCGGTAAATCGTTACGCAAAAAGTTAAGGTACTTCTCACCATTCAAGTGTCCATCAAAAAAGAATGGACCGATGACATAATCCTCAACGATAGCACCCCGGACACTTAAAGACCACTTATGTTGATTATCAACTTGTCTTAATAAATGTGGATTTTCTGAGGAATAATAATGAAAATTATGTGTATTAACAAATCCATTCTTATGAAATGTTGATTCGTCTGTCCATAAAATATTATAAAAAAATTTGGGTTTTGAGTAATTTTTTCTCTGGCCCACAAAATCTTACTCGACGATCGAAGTCTGCATCGCTCAATTCTTGGTGTAACTGAATATGATAGGGATGTAGGCGATTCTTCTTTAAAAGACGGCCTACTGATCTCTCACTTATACCAACTATTTCACTTATGTCCTTTTGACTTCTGTGATGATCCTGTTCGATGGCGAGAAGAACCCTCAATTCACTATCTTCATTTGTAGAAGGTTTAACACGTTCATGTTTGGAGTAATTGGCACACGAAGTTGCAATAAATGTACACATAACTTTCTGAAACGATCTTGCGTTTGGATGTCTTCTATCTGCATATCTTTCAGCATAAATTCTGCTGGCCAATAAACAGTTTCTTTCTGCAGCACCCAACACGAATATCATATCAACTAACTCATTTTGTGTAAAATTCATTTTATAAAAATCTTGATTACTAACAATAACACTCGTAAATGGTTAACTACAGTTTTATTTATTTACGTCAAACATTCAATTTTTATAGGAAGCACACTTGATTTTAGAATTTTACTTGATATTGAAGTAAATATTTGTCGAATTCTTGTTAACATGCAATGCCTCTAATACAAAAATTGTAATTAGTTTTCTATCATAATATATTAGTTTCTGTTGAGTTTTTTAATGTATAATACAATTGTTTTATGATGTTCTTTTTTATCTATATGAGGCCATAGATTTAAAAATGCCTCAATAATCTTATACATTTTGAAAAATTGAAAATAATTCGGAAACGGCTATATTTAGGGATAGGGAGTTGTATGGCGAACTGATAAGGGTTAATATGTAGAAACCAAAAATGTAATAATATACAGGGTGTTTTGTTTGAAAAAGTAATGTTTTACTAGTTCCAATAATGGTTGATTGGCAAGTCAATTATAAGCACCCTGTATGCAATTATGTCATTTTATTCACATTAAAAGGAAGCTCTACCTGTGTACTTATTTTCATATAAATTAGATAATTTTTATTTTTAACAGTTAAGGAGGTACATTTTCAAAGCAAACTCTGTAATTTCAATTTTATATATATATATATATATATATATATATATATATATATATATATATATATATATATATATATAATAATAATAATAATAATAATATTTATTCGTTACCATTGGTGTAGAATAGGTAACAATTTAAAACTAGCAATAAAAATACGTAACGACTAGAGGTGAATAAAATATAACATCACACATTACATATACTCGTTACAATCTTAAGTCTATATGTGCACATAAACAAGCACAAGTTATGACAATAATTATACTCTTGTTACTAACTAAATATCAATTAACTTCTAGTTATTTAAAGTTACATTTATGTATTCGTTGATTGTATAAAAGGAATTTGTGACTAGGAACTTGCGACGATGTTTTTTAAAGTTAAAAATACTATTTGCTTCTTTTATGTCATTAGGTGGTCTGTTAAATAGTTTAATGGGTTTGTAAAACTGACATTGAGCGGTTGGGGTGCGGTGGTACTATATTATTAACTGAACGAGTTCCGTAAGAGTGAATATCGGAGTGTTTAATGTACTCATTTCTATGTATGTATATGTATGTGAAACTTTATATATATAGATATAAATTAATAAATGTCAAGATATCCAATCTTACGAAAGATGTACGACAAGATTATCTTGGTGGTAAGCCATCTATTATTCTTATTGCCCTTTTTTTAGTAACAAATAAGCTTTTGGCATGATGTGATGCACCGTAAAATTGAATATCATATCTAAGGAACATCTCAAAATATGCACAATAAACGGATCTTAGTGTTACAGACGAGATTAAGCACTTAAGGCAACGGATAGTGTAGCATGGCGAATTTAAACGTTTGTTAAGTCTAGTAATGTGTTCGCTAAAATTAAGCGATTCATCAATTATCAATCCCAAAAAGACCGTTGATTTAACTTGTTGGACACTAAGATTGTTTAGCAATAGCTCTGCAGGGATAACAGTTTCTTTGTAATTATTAAAGAAAAGAAAATTTGTTTTGTCAACATTTAATTTCAATTGATTATTTTTAAACCACATTTCTATAGTACTAACCAAGTTACCTGATTTATAGAGAAATTCCTGCCTGCGTAGAATATGCAAATGCAAATGTAGTGTCATGCGTATACATAGTTAAATGATCCATTTCCAAGAATGTTAAGTCATTTATAAAGATATTAAAAAGTAATGGACCTAGAACTGATCCCTGTGGGATTCCTGTTATCACATTTTTTTATATCAGAACTGACGTAGTTTATTTCATTATTATGATCGTTTGCCATAGAAACATAATGTTTTCTATTTAGTAGATACGACTCAAACCATTGTAGTGCAATCCCCCTAACACCGTAAAGTTCAAGTTTGCGTAGTAAAAGCTCATTACTCACCGAGTCGAACGATTTGTTTTCAGTTATACATTACATATTGAAGGAAGTTGAACATTGCTGTAGATGTAGATCTTTTTTACGAAATCCATGTTGATCTACTTATTAAGTTACAGTTATCAAAAAATGCTTTTAATCGATTATATACAACTGGTTCCAATACTTTTAGGAATACACTGGTTAGTGTAATAGGTATACATTGCTTTGCTGGCTACCTCTTTTGTGTGCAGGAATAATTTTCAACAGTTTTAAGCATAAAGGCATAGTACCCGATAGAAATAATTGATTGATAAGCTGACCTAAAGGATCACATAATAAATGAACTGCTTTCTTAAGAATAAATGCAGGTATTTCATCCGCCCCTGAGCTGCGATTATTATTTAAATTATTCATTACCATAGCGACCTCATGTGCCGTAGTGGGAGTTAAGAAGAATGATTTATTATTAAGACCAATGAAATTTTTGTTAACATGGAAGGAGGGGACTACTGAAAATTGTTCAATAAACTTGTTGGCAATAATATTTGGGTCACTAACGATATGTTCGCTACTATTGAACACTATTTTATTGAAGGGTGGAATAGATTTATTCGAAAACATTTTTGTTTCAGTCAAAATAGCTTTAGGTTTATTACGTGAATTTATAATGTTTTGTTCGATTTGATTTTTTTTTAGCCAACCAGATAGTCTGTTTCAAAATACAACAATATTTTAAATAAAACTTTTTAATAATTCATTTGGATTATACTTAAGTTAGGAATGCAGTAAACCTTTATGTTTGCAAGATAACTTAAGCCCTTTTGTTAACCATGACTTTCTTTCTTTGAAATGAAATGAATAAACTTTGTTGTATTGGCTTGGGTGAGACGCCTACTAAACGTAGAAGAAGAATTATTCAATTCAGAATTTAGGTTAATTATGTCTACTATTGCTCTATGATCTGATAAGTCGGAATCAATCACATTAATTATATATATATATATATATATATATATATATATATATATATATATAAAGGGTGGACCACCACAGACGACACGCTTTCTCCACGAAAAACAATTAAATATTTTTAAAAGATTTTTTTTAAGGTATGACGGGGACCGTTTGGAGTACAGTTTTAAAATATTGTAGATTATACAGATTTCACACCCTGTATTTTATGTCGTTTATGAAATCTAAAGGACAAATAAACATGAGTTACTGTTATAGTTCCTATGCCTAACATCAACAGGTTTCCAGATATTTTTAGATTGCAATAGAAAATTTAAAAAGAAAATACATTTGTTTTGCCCTAGTTTCTCAAATATTATTAAGTGAAGCATAAAGATAAAGAGTTAGTTTTTAATTTTAAACTCCACTCATTGATAAAAATCCGTGTTAAAAAGGGCTTGATGTAATTGGATATGGTATGGATGAAGCTTGTGTTTCTCCAGTATCCTTTGAATGCTACTTCTACTAACTCCAGTTTCGAAACATATTTTATGTTGAATTTTATTAAATACATGAATAAAAAGTTTACCTTGAGTAGGATTTTAACCTACGACCTGTACTTTGCTAGAGTACCGCGCTAACCAACTGCGCTGTCGAGATTCAAGCCTCAATCGATGTAAATTTTGTCTTTATGTATGTAGAACTGATGTCAATTCTAAATATAATGAGATTACAATCAAATTACTTATATTAATGGAATGTGAGCCTGCAATATCGCAAGGATTCACACACACACCAAAGCAACTTGACTAATATTAAATTATTATAATCCTACTCGAGGTAAACTTTTTATTTATGTACTTAATAAAATTAATAATAATTTTTAATTACATATTTACTTTTGATCTTATTCGTTCATAACAAAACTTATAATAACATTTTACGTTGACTTACGTGTGTATTTTCCATTACAGAGGTTAATACCTAATTGAAATTCATTCTCCTCGTTACCGACAACGCGCTTTTCTTTAATATGTTTACCACGCTTTCGGTTCTGCGAAAATCTTGATTTCGCACAGGATATTTTTGTGCGTACACTTTGGATGCTAATAAACAATTCTCTTGGCATTCACCAATTACTAAAATCATATCGATTCTTTCTTGAACCGAACACATTTTTATACTGAAGTTAATTTTCTGCAAAGATGTGCACGGCAAACTAATATTAAATTAAATGACAATTATGAAATCAAAAGATTGGCAGTTATTACGTGAAAAACAGTCAAAGCTGCCTAGATTTATTAGAAAGCTACTCAGTATAGCGCCTAATTAAAAATGGAAAAAAAAATTGACGTTATTGTTGAAAATAGGTATAGGAAGCCCCAATACAAATCGAAAGGCGTTAAAATGTTATAGCATAATTAAGCAGTACATACAGGGTGTACCATTTAAATATATTAAGATAATCTAGTTTAAAAGTGATAACTTGACCTCAATTTTTTTCATCCTGTATGTTTTTTTTATTCATAGTGTATATTAAATTAAAAATGAACTATCTGGCTTCATACTTCAGTTAATAATATCTGTGAAATGAGGGTAGAACAAATTTACTTTCTATTTAAATTTTCTATTGCAATTTTAATAAAACCTGTTGATGTCAGGTGTATGAAGCATAACAGTAATTCACCTTCATTTGTCTTCTAAATTTTATCAATGACATAAATTACAAGGACTTTCATTTAAAAATATATAACTTTAATATGGCTCTTTCTTTTATGAACCATGTATAATCTGCAATATTTTAAAATTGTGTACTTCAAACGATTCCCATCATATACCTACAGAAAATCTTTTAAAATATTAAACTGTTTTTGTGGAGAAAGTCGTCTGTGGTGACACCCATATATATATATATATATATATATATATATATATATATATGGTAGGTAGACCGCGAAAATTTTATTATTGTAATAAACGTTTGTCAAATCGCCATTGTTACCGCGATAGAAAAGATAATTAGTGGATTTTTAATATCTTGATGATAAGTCGAAATTTGCTCATGTTTTCGGAATAATTTATTTTATGTATTTTTATGTAATAAATGTGGGAATGTTTCTAATTGATATGTGAGTAAAGGTTGAACAGAAAAAGGAAACATAGATTAGGGTAGAAAAACAGGTATTCTGCCGAGACGGGCAGAACTTGATGTAAAAATGTCACTGATTTAATAATTCACTACGGCGAAATAGCGCGAATCCAAAGGAATCTTTGCTTGGTACGTTGAAACTTAAGACCTAAATGTAGGGCTTGTTAGGGACGAATGCATATTTTTAAAATTAAGATGTCGTTCAATAATTTATTTGAAACTGTTCCAACGTAATAATTTTTTTGTCCTTTTATTACTTTTGAAAAACGGGGGTGGTTTTTCAGGAGTAGATATAGTTAGTTTTGATATTGAAGGGGGAGGGGGCACTTACAGTTAGAGTGTCGATCGAGCCAGATCGATATGGTTAATTAGATACCATCATTGTAAACAGTTTGTCTTTAAACTATTTCTTGCGTGTTGTTACACGTCCAAACCGCACTAGGCGTCGTGTATGCTTACTAATGTAAGCGGGTTGCCAAGCCAGCTAACAGGGAGATAGGCGTGGTCGAAATAAGAAGTAAAATGAATGATTAATACGCTCAAACACCTTACACCGATATTCAAACAGCTCAGTCCGGGAAAATATGTCTCCAGGCGCTACCACAATCGAAACGTTGCTAAAATAATTGTCTTAAGCTGGGTGTTAATTAACCCTACTTGATTGTGGAAAGTAAGATTGTGCTTACTCAGTAAACTCTCACACGAGGGTCCTAAAACAAACACTCGTCCCAAACAATTCAACTCAAACTCAAATATATTTAGTACTACCCAGGTTATTAGAAACTTTTTGAATACACCTCGTAAACCAAAATTTCCAAAACAAAATTTATCACTCAAATTTAACTGCATTCACATAACCAACAGTTATCAAAAAAAAAAATAATAATACACGGGTTGTCACAAACTTCCTAATTGTACCCTGTACAATTAATACCAAAGTTATAACACGTTAACTGAATATTTTCTACGTATCCCTCGTATACATATAAAGTTAAATCTCTACTTATTAATGAATAAAATAGTTCTTCATTCAATGATCGATAATTAATTTTTAAAATTCCTAATCAAAAGAAAATCAATGTCATCGGCTTAATAATTGTTCCTTTATGATACCCCTGAATCGTATGGGACATTCGTAAATATGTAAGTTCTTAAAACTCAATCTCTTAGTTATACTTAATGAAATTTTTTAATCAACAGCTGATCCGTCATTAGTGTACTGCGTTAAACGAAACTAACATGAAAATCTTCTTTTTAAAATTAACCTGGCAAATATAACCTTTCAGGTTGTTCATTAATCTTAAAACCAAAATATGCAAAGTCTACATTTAAATTGTCGAAAACTAGGTCACCAATTAAGTAAACGTCACAAATGTGTCTCATAACTGGCTAAATAAACAACAGAATAAAAGTTAACGATAAATATATATTGTCCTGCACCAAATAATAAACAAATGTTTACATACACTACAAAAGCGTGGTTGAGAAACCACTGTCAATACAAATTTGCGTTTCTGCAAAAATTCTTACTACTAAAACAGCCAATACAACATAACTCGAGATCGATTACCTTTTTCCTTTAACACTAATTAATTAAAAAAAAATTACACAACAATACGCAAATAAAACTAACCAAAAAGATAATCGTGCTCAACTAAGTTTTCAACGTTCTTAAATGTAATTCTTACTTAAAGACTGTCCATTCATCCTTCGCTTTTCTTTCTTCTCTCTTCCCGTAAACCAATTATTTGTAGTCCATGTGTATCCTTAGATTACCTGAAGGCACATAACAAGTACTTCACAATTCCACAAACACTTATTCCTTTCGGTACTCGCGATTAGTCCAACTATACGAGGTTATTACTCCAATAAACCGTAATAATCTGTACACGTTTGGTTGCCTCTATAAAGTTTCTTGCAACCTTTAGGACAATTTAGCCCTTCCTTACACAAATAAACTTTTAATGTCATATAAAATTACCTTAACATTGGCTCAATTTACTACGAATATTTCGTTCACTTAAAGGTGGTCCCATAAATAATTTTAACTAAGGATCATTACAAGCACACGCGCCGCCCTCAACACTATAACGTAACAACTGTTATCTTGTTACAAAATCTGCTTACGCACTTTTCCTTGAAGAAAAATAAACTGATTTTATCTTCAATCTCAATTTTATTAATTGTTTATTTATGAATGTCTTATACGATTCATCCCCTTTCGGGTTACGCAGTTGTTTAAACAATGACAGCCTTCAATATTATTCAGAAATATAACTCCAACTCAACCCATTCTGAAGCCACACTTCACCTCGCGCGCGCGTCTTCCACCGAGCTCTCACCAAAAAGCAAAAAGCAAAAAGCCCCCGTCAATCTCTGACTTTCCTATTTATACCTCAAGCCATCCATCTTTAAACATGTCTGACTTCCTCGCTATATTCACCAATGGTATTCACTCAAACTTTTTTAGTGCCGACTGATGCTATCCTCTGGACAAACACGCTTGTAATTACAATACATCGCCATGTTTGTTCTTACCTGCAAATTTTACAACTACTTTATGGAGAACCATTTCTCGTCATCACATTCATTCAGTGGCCACTCTGAACCATTACACAACTTTCAACGTTTATCTCTCACATGCGCTCATCCTGCAACATTTGCAAAAATAAGTACAGTCTAAGGTCTCAAATCCCATATACGTACATGTCTTCTTAAAACTGATTGCACAACATTACGAGAACTTTCTATAATAACAATTAAACGTACCAAATCTTTCTCTACATATTTCTAAAACATTCTATACTTATAATTCACATCTTTCGGCAAGATTACTCCTTTATCCTCCAACATTCCATTTCTTATTCAGTAGTCAACAGTAGCAAAACATTATCGTCCCATCGACACATTTCTCTTCACATTTACATTCATCAGAATCTATTTATTCCAACACCAATGTCTCTATAAATTCAAATACACGTATCTGCATACTGAATGATATTTCTACAATTTCCAGTGGCGTATCACACCACATACATTATGCATATACAAAAAATTTTTTTTTTTATTCAAACTCAATACACGTACCCAAAACACGTAATACACGTCATTATAACATCTTACATACAGAGTGCGTCAACACAACCTTACAGTGTACATTTCCTTTTTGAAGTTAAACCGCGTATGTTAACGATTTGTGTCTGTGATCAATTAAAGAAATATATATTCAAGCGTAAGTAGCTATTTTTTATATAAATGGAAGTTTGAAGCAATTAATTTTGCAAGCACATATAACGTATTAAAAATCAAGCTTTGCTTTGCAAAGGTATTTCATTCGCACGCGGTCTCTTTTAAGCGGAAATCTGTTAAAATCTCTCTCTTGTATTTGGATGAATTACCATTGTTCTTTGTTGTTTATATTTACATTTGTGTAGAGGTGAGCCTGGCGAACGGGTACAGGAGACCGTTTAGTTATTAATTGTAATAGGCAATTTCCAAGTGTGTACATACTCCCGGGTCCAGATGACCATTAAACACCTCGAATTTTATTTTATTGTTTTATTGTTGTATAGATGAATATTTAACCTGACAAAGGATCGCTGTATTTTTCTAACGCACTCAACCCTGTATATCGGTCACGATGTTATGATCCATTTACAACTTACCCTTGTAAGGCTTTGTTTAATGAGTTTTTTTGTGTCAGTTTGTTAAGTAGAATTGTTTGCCTGCGAACTAATTTTTCTTTATATATAATTTATTATAATTTTACGTATGTATTTTGTTCTTTAGTAGTCACTTTGTGTACGTGTAAATTCCTTATTCATTTTCATTTGTCCATGCCTTTACCTTATTATCACCTGTGCAATTGTACTGTTCCTGTATTTGATATGTACCGTAATTTGCTTTATTATTTTATATGCTTATTTACTTAAAGACCGGCATAATTGGTTTTAAAGGGCCACATGCTTGGTATTATGATTTTTATTCTGATTTTTTCCGACGCAATTGTGGGTGTGACTACATGGTCCTTTTTTATTGTGTTTATGTGTAACTAAACTGCTTTTTATTTATTTTTTCTTAATGTTATAATTTTGTACGCACTTTAGCCTGATTTAATGGTGTATTGTTATATATTTAACCCTTTTATTGTTTTTTTTGTGTTATTAGATTTATTAATGTACTTGTGCAATTACTTATTTATGAATAAAGCGCGTTTTATTGGTGGTTTTTTCCACATTAGTATACTAACGGGCTGAAGCACCATAGAGCAAAGCTCGTTAATTTTAATTTGAGTAGTCTCATTGTTTACCTGCCCCACACGATGCAACACTTAACCTCGTCCAGCCTATCTCAGTGAAATAACACAACGTACCTACCACTAGACGGCCAATTTGTTTGATCAGGTTTGAGGTTTGCGAGTAATTAAATATCAGACTTGTAAATAAATTCTAATGTTTTAATTATTGCCAGCAAAGTCAAAGTAAGGCATACAATTAATTTGAGTAATAGTAACATTATTGTCAGTAAAGTCAGGATAAATCACTTAACGATTGTGTTGTTCTTGAATTTATGTTATTGAAAATAAGTTCAAATTACACTTTTCCAGATATGGTACCTGGGGGACGCTACAATATACATCCACTGGGTGTCGTGACATCAACAGACATAACTTTTGCTATCTCTGTGACATCCAATTACGTTCTGTCATCCAAAATTTGATGTCATAACGTTTCCTGTGATAACTAAAAATTTAAAATGGATGTCAAAAATTACCAAACATAACATAGAGTTGTATATTTTAGTTCAGGTGTTTATATCTTAGAAGGCGCACAAAACAGTTGGTGCTGTATACTAAATATTGAGTAATCGTCTATTATTCAGCAGGTTGTGACATTTAGCCATAAACGACGATTATTTCACTTCACCTTCTTTTCCGCATCCTAAATGAGGCAATTGCCCATTGTAAAAGTACAACAGTTGACTTAGGTGTTTTACACACCTAAATTATATTTATAAATAGTAACTATTGTGTTTCTGGTTCCATTACAATAACATAGTGTTTTGTTCCGATTTAGGTAAGAGTAACAATTTCAAATACTTTTGCATTCAAAGTTAGTTGAATCAATTCAACACAGTGTGGTTTTTAGTAGTAATGCTCATTTTCGTAATCCAAGTCCAGTAGACTTTTAACTAAATACTTTATTTTTCTAAAGTATTATTATCTACTAAAACCGTATGATATGTGAAAATTATTGTCGTCGATAGTTAACTATCATACAGCAATCCGATTGAGTAAACTCAGTATACCCCAGATTGAACAAACAGTGATCAGTCATGATTCAAATAAACATCGTAAACATTTTTAATTGCTTATCATTTATAATAAAACTTGATTCCTTTAATTTTGTTAATAATTGAATTATTGTTAGTCTCAAATAATTCATTAACAAAACTTTTAGTTCACCAGTATTTATTAATTTAATAAAGGTATTAAAATACTTATCTTTTTTGGGCTTTTTTAATGATGTATTTTTATATGACACAATCTAAACTTTTCGACAACACTTACAGTTATCTTCGTTAGTAGTAACATTTATTAAAATTGTTAAAGATAAACGTATTTTTGCACAAATTCAAATTGTTAGAATTAAATATGAAAATGTAAACTTTACCATTATCACACATAAAATACTTATCTTTTTTGGGTTTCTTTAATGGTGTATTTTAAATTATACAATCTAAACGTTTCGATAACACTTAAGTTATCTTCGTCAGTAGTAATATTTGTTAAAAATTGTTTACATCTTTAACAATTTTTAAGAAATATTACTACTGACGAAGATAACTGTAAGTGTTATCGAAACGTTTAGATTGTATAATTTAAAAGACACCATTAAATAAACCCAAAAAAGGTAAGTATTTTATTATGTTAGAGTTAAAATTAAGTATAGAACAATTAGATGTTATGAGTTTTGTGGCGTAAGCACTATTAATCATCAATTATAAAACATAATACTTTATATTTGTTGTCACTAAATTATTATTCGGTGAACATGTTCTAGAGCTTAAAAATACCAATTACAAAGTGCTTTTTATTCCTTAATATATTTTTCATTACAAAATAAAACCGACCTATCACTTACCACTTCTAAGATCCTGCTGCTTCTTTTGTTACAATGCTGTAACAAGCAAACATTTCGTAATAATTTTAAAGTATTTTTAGAAATCTGGAGATCAATGCGAGTGCAACGTAGGTTAAACACGGTTTTTAATAGAGACAAAGAACGTCCATCCCAATTAAATCAGCGTTCTTTGGAAACTACTAAAGGCCTGGATATATAAATCATCTATATCGAAAAATTCAAAAAAGGCATTTTCGGTATGATTTAGTAACATTTTCCTATTTTCAAAATTTCCAGTTGTATGATATGTTACTGATCTTTCTTTACTTTATTAGAACTCAGTTCGCAACGGAGCTGAACGAACTTATCTAAAAGAATGTATCAATACTGTTTGGTACCAACAGTAAAAGTAATCAAACCGTATCAGTAGATACTACCTGTAATACAAAATAAAAATACTATCTTGTGTGGTTATACCGTCCAGGGATGTACAAAACAATTTACCACAGAAAGAACATTGGAAATAACCATCTTTACAAGTAAATTCGTATTATGAACATTTAGGAACAAACTATATTCCAAATAACGCTATTTGGGAAAAATGGTGAAACTAACAAAATCCTTAGTGACCACCAACATGGATTTAGGCAGAGTCTTCAACAGGTGATCTTGTTTCATATATGATCCATGTTTGGAATAATACATTAGAACAATCCGGTGAAACAGTTGTAGTGCTTTAGACATCTCAAAGGCATTAGACCAAGTTTGGCACAGGTGTTTACTTGCCAAACTCACCTCGTTTAGGTTAAATGATACGTTCATCCACTGGGTTTCTAGTTTCCTTGATACATGACGAATGCGAGTCGTAGTTGATGGCTGTTCTCAAAAGAGATTAGCATTAACGCGGGCTCGCCACAGGGATCAGTTTTCCTGTTATACATAAATGACCTTATTTCTTCAACCACTAATCCGATCCATTGCTTTTCTGAGACAGCACTCTTCATTGCAGTTCATCTCAGTTTACTCATAATGGTAGCTACATTCTGTCTCAAGGTATTAAAGCTGAAATGGCAAATTGAATCAACAAATACATTCAATGCATTCTCGAATGGGGAAGCAATAATCTAGTAAAATTTAATGCTAAGCAAACTCAGTGTTGCCTTGACTGCCAAAAAAGATCGATCATTTCCTGTTGTAAGTATGAATTCCTCAGATCTTAAGCTTTCAGGCTCTATTACTCTGTATTTTCAAATCTATCGTGGGTCGACCATCTTCTGTCAGCTACCAAAACAGCTGCTCGTAAAACAGGCTTTTTGTACAGATCTAAGCAGTACTTTACCACCCGACACCTCTTTCTGCTGTATAAGGCCCAAATTCGACCTCATCTAGAATATAATTCTCACCTCTGGTGGTGCTCCCGAATACGCATTCAAAACGTATTCAAAAGAGAGCGATTAGGCTTATAAATGACCCGTCCTTAACTGCTGACGTGCAGTCCCTTGAGCATAGAAGAATCGTTTCAGTTCTTTCTTTGTATTATCGGTATTATGGCTATCGCGCTGCTGAATTACATTATTTGATACCTTCTCGGGCTACCTTTGCTAGGAATACTCGGTTCTCTTATTCACATCATCAATATGCAGTACAAATCTTCACTTGTCGTACCAAATGGGCGCAATACACATTCTTCTACACGGCTTCTAAACTCTGGAATGATTTGCCTAGTTCCTACTTTCCTCCCACTTATCATATGAAAAAATTTAAAGTAGCTGTTTATAGGCATCTCTTGGCAATTCAATACCCTATACCCATCCTCCTAAGCGTTCCTGAATGCTTTAGCATGGTAGGCTAAATTTAGCCTGTTTAGGTCCACAATTCTTAAAGAAAAAAAATTATCTACCTACACAACCATAGCAATTTTGCTGATTTAAAAACAAGTATTTTCTCTCGAATGCAAAAGGATGCAATTTCAAATGTAGTTATGAATGATTTTTTAATTAAAAGTTATGGTCAAAGGTATTAGCAAAATTCTTAAATATGTTATGAAGTGAAGAAGCAAAACTTTCTAGACACTTTTGCTAGCCCTTTATTGGCTTTAAGGTGAGCAACTGCGCTTCAACAATATTGTGGTATTGTCATGGTTATATCGTCCAAACAAGAAGAAATTACAAAACAAAAGGAAATAAAAAACTTAAAGCAACTAATAGATTCTCAGTTTCGTTATTACATTTCTACAAATGTCAACAAAGGTTTGACATCAGAGAACTTGAAGAAAGAAAGTATGTTACCTTTCACCTAATACGTAAAAAAAGGTCAGAATTAACAGAGATGGAAGCAGGAAATGTATAGCATGTTAGAAAATTAAGCGACGCACTTTTAACTCACGTTATTCTTTAAAATAGCAAGCGTTTCCGAGAAGCACAACTAATTACAATACTAGATTACTTAAGGAAGGGAGATGAACTGACTGTTCGAGACATATACGAAACCTTACCAGTAACGGGAAAGGTTTTTGTAGAAGACATTAAACGGTTAATAATACGTGGGAAGAATGGTTAGGTCCGTACCAGTTATATTCATTCAAAAGACAACGCATTTAAATTATTTTAAGAAAACAGATGACTGTAAATAGCTAAAGTATCTAAACTATATTATTAAGGGATACACAAACAATACGGGAATACCGCGAAAAATCTTTACAAGACGTAGATCTGGATATTCCTGACCTAGCCAATATTGACTATTAAACAGTGATACAGAGGCAAATGAAGCTAAATCTGATCATATGTAAATCTCTAGTACTGAAGAGGTAAAATAATATAGTTGTAAAAATTGATAGAAACATAGTTTAGTGTAATTGATGCGAAACCCTGATTGATTGATTTTTCTTAAACAAATATAATTAACGATATAAAAACTATGCTCTAACATACGCATCTGAAGAAGAAAGTAACTCCAAAAAAAAACACGAATGCGAGCATCTGCGGAAACTTCATTAATTAACTTTTAACAATAGAACATAAAGTCAATTAAACATATTTGTTGTTTATCAATATGATGTACAGGGGGGCCAACTAAGAATGCGAGGTACTGTATCTGGGAAACTATCCATCGTAGAGGCTTGCGAAAATAAAAGTTATCACTAAAACGGCCAATACAAAAGCCTGGAAAATATTTTCAAGTTTCTGAAATGGCCTCCAGGGGGCGTAACTGCAATCTTGAATCTAAAAAAGTGATGTTTCTGTGAATTCTGCTATATTAACCGAATAAAAAAATACATTGCCATTTAGGGGTTGCTCGAAAAAATATGACCCCATAATTCTGTCTCCCAGTATGCCACACCATACATTTAAACTCCAACGTCCTTTGCGCTGAACTTCATGCAACCAATGGGGATTTTCTGCAGACCAATAATGCATACTGTGCAGATTGACTATCCCGTCGCTACTGAAGGTGGCTTCATCGGTCCAAAGAATTTGAAATAAAAATTCCCTATCTTCGCGTATCATGCCTAACATCCAATGGAAATAGTCTAACCTTCGACCAAAATCTTCCCCTTTCAAGGCCTGATGCAAAACGACATGATGTGGGTGCATTCTTAAAGTAATTAAGAAAAGTTTAAACGAATACCTATATATTTTGATGGCCGTTAGAACTTACCTATGGTCCTTCCAAATATTTTGAACCGTTGTCCGTGATATGCCCAACTCAGTGGATAATGCTTTTGTGTTAACATGAGGATTTCCTTCAATGTAGCCCAGTACACGGTTAATATTTTCTTGTGTTCTTCCAATTCTTTGCCGTTGGAACGTAGGCCGAAACCTACCATTGCCTCGTAAGCTCGCCACTAATCGGGGAAAAACTCTTACATCGCAAGGACGCCGATTTGGATATCGAGCCGCGTAAACTCTTTTAGCTACTGCCGCATTCTGAAGACATTCAAAATAAACCGCAAGCATATCAACAGCTAAATTATTCGTAAAACGCATTTTGAAAGCACAAAAATTGCTCAAAGTAACGCGAAAGTATTGACGACTATTGACAATTAGAGGATTATGTATATTTTGTTTAGGTATCTGTTTTCATTGCCTGCTTCTATTAATTGTATTTTTCGTATATATCCATAGTGAATATGCATTTAAACAAAAGAAAAGAAGGCCTTTCGTATAACTTTTAGCATTGCTTACTTGCCCGTAGTAATTTCAAAAAGGGTGATTTTGTTCTGGTGTATAAATTTACAAACATTTAAAATCGCAATTTCTAGGTAACCTATTCAGAGCCGAAATTGGAGCTGCAGTTTTGTCTACCCATAAGAGGTCTCAGCAATGCACAGAGTGATGGTCAGCATTTCGAGCATTTACGGGGGCATTAAAAACTTCCCTCCTTTAAATCAGTCCTTTATAGGACCACTACTTACATAATAGAAACAATTCGAGAGAAATATAGTTAAAAAAAATAAAAATTTAAGGGATTTTCGTATAAAGTTTTCTTTGGCCGATATTTTAGGTTAGAGACAAGATATCGAGACGCGGTCTTCGCGAGCTTGTTTAGGTATCATTTAGCTACTTGTTCATGAAAAAAAGTCATACCAATGTATTTAATTTTTTTGCGAAAATTAACCGTTTCTGTCGGAATGTCGAACAAAGCCCTCTAGCGACGACATGTGAAACTAATAAAACTTCAAATATTATAACATTTGTAGCCCAAGAATAGCTCATTTCAACGCGTCCAAGTTTGTTAAAATCGGCTTAGCCGTTTCGAAGATACGGGGGGTGATTTAACGAAACCTTTGAATACCCCCCACCACTTTATTTTTATAGATACGTCAAAAAGTGCCAAACAAAAAAAGTTCAGATTATCCTCGACTTTAAAGATCAATTATTTTTTTATTAGGTTAATATAGCAGAATTCACAGAGACATCACTTTTTTAGATTCAAGATTGCTGTTACGCCCCCTAGCGGCCATTTCAGAAACATGAAAACATTTTCCAGGTTTTTGTATTGGCCGTTTTAGTGATATTTTTTTTCCGCAAGCCTCTACGATGTATAGTTTCCCAGATACAGTACCTCGCATTCTTAGTTGGCCATTAAGTTTTTTTATGCTTATCTAATAAGAATTTTATTTTTTTAAAATAGCGTAATATTTTGCAAATTTTTTACATACATTATAAACAACTTTCACAAACTATGCCGTTTGATCCGACTATAGCAACTTATAACTACATTTCGTCGCAGTACAACATACTAATTTATTTTTTCTTCAACCACTTAAATAAGGCACTATATTATCATTATGACAGTACTTCATAAAAAAACTGACTGATTTCAGGATTCTTTCACCTTGACTAAACATTAGCATCGTATAACTGATGTTCATGGGATGCCATTATTTCAATAAATACAATTTTAGAATTTTCACTTGTTTATCTCAAACAAAGTTTTCAGCCATAAGCAAGCATTCATATTCAATATAATTTCGCTTTTCATTTTCGTTTTAAGCAAGCGTAAGGATATTTAAACGGTTGAGTGATTATCTCACATGAACAGAATTTTAATCGACACTTGCCGTCGTGATAGCACGATTTATCTTTTAAGTTATTTCACTAACATCTGTCACATTTGAATCAAATTTATAAAAGTAAAAGTGGCTGGAGAAAAAATGTTATGTGCTACTCGTACCTTCCACGGTAACAATTTTTAATTAACAAAAAATACATTTGCCGGTTTTAATAAAGTACGCGCGATAAAACTAATCTAGCGTAAGTTATAGTGTGAAGATGTTTGCTATTCTGGATATAATTATGTAAAGCAGAACTAGTAAAACCAGTAATGTCTACAGTACAGTCTACGACCAAAAAATGTAGTTGAGGATGAAGAGGGAGAGTGAAATACCTTGGCTTACTTGGAGGCCAATTCCAACGCCTCAGCTTATGCTGCCGAAGAAGATCAGGGAATTAGTGTTCAATACAGAGGATATTGAAGATGCATCACTTCCATGACTACAAATTCTCGTTAGTACAACGCCTTCATCCTCAAGATCCCAACGACAGAGTTAACTTATGTGAGATGCTATGTCTTCGAAGTCAAGAGAAGAGATTTTTTGAGAAAAATTATCTGGACAGACAAATGTAGGTTTTCGCGTGAAGGGATTTTTAACTGCCATAAGAACCATGTCTGGACTTCAGGCAACCCGCATGAGATCTGAGAAAGAAACTATCAGGTCAGGTTTAGTTTCAATGTCTTTTGACTTATGATGGATGACAGGTTCTCTTACGTCATTTATGACGGCGTGTCAACGGCGGAGCGTTACCTCTATTTATTACGAACTGTGGTTGTATATTTTCTTGACAACCTGCCTTAGAATGTGAGAAGAGGTTGTTGATATCAATTGGATGGAGCATCAGACCATTGCACCCCGGATGTATCCCAAAAACTCACCTCAATGTTCAGAGGCTTCCACCTTTAGAAACATATCAAGCATCAGGACTACCAGGCACTGGTGATCACGAGGGAGGAATTAAAGGCACGCGTGCGAGCAGCGTTCGACAAGCTCTCTCCTCGAGAAGTACGAACAGTAGTACTGGGGGGAGTTTCTTCACGCTTCATGCTTGAGTGTGAACGGCCACCATTTCGAACTTTATTTTAGCAATAATATTAAGGTATTTAAGAGATAAGCACGAAGTCACAAACATTAAAAACAACATTTGAAATTCTCGAAATAATGGCTAAGGAATTATAATTTCCCGTTTTTTGGAAATAAATCGTCAATTCGACTGCGTAATAAAAAAGTACGGTATTCCGTTTAAAAAAATTGATTTTTTTACATTTTAACTCTGGCTGAAAGGTATAAATTTAGGCATTACTCACAGGCAAAGATTTTTATTTTAAAAAACGCATACGATAAAGGCATCTTTAAACTACAAACTTAATTGGATTTTAACTTTTAATGTCAATCCAAATAGGAGTTAAGTCCATTTTAAAAACGCCAACCAAATGTTAAGATTTTGGAAAATAATTTTTATCTCAAAAACAGTAGTAGATGGACATGGTATAGTTTCAAGAAAAAAAATTCAAAATTATGGTTCTCATCCAAAAATGAAAAAATATATAGGGTGTTACATTGAAAATAACAGAGTATAAAGCGTCTTCCGGTATAGCCGGAAGCGCTAGACGTCTGAAACTATTTTAGTTCAAGAGAACGCAATCAATTATATCTGATTCTAAATTTTCAAGTTTTTATTTGGCCACAACCCCATAAACTTCTAATTAATGGTGTCGCTAAGACACCCTGTATGTCCTGAATTTAATTATACGTCTTCATGTTATTCGATTTCTTAATGTTTATATGCAATAATTAAATTCATAAACAAATAACTGTCATCGGGGTAATCAACAATCAGGTGACCCTCATTACCCCCATAACTTGTATTATTTGATGTTTAGATACAATTTTATTTATTCGCTTCAGATGCCAAAAAACTGGAAAAGGTTGCCGTCAAAAGCAAGTAGGAGTAAGGATGACCTGCAAGCATTGCTGTGCACATTGAAGAAGGAATATCAACACGCAACGTCGCCAAAGAAACGTTTTCCTTGTATTAGCACTGTTAAAAGAATATTAAAAAAGAGTTTAGTAGTCAAACAATAGAAAGACATGCTACATTTAAGAAAGAGCAACAAAATGCGTATTTTGATGTTGAGTAATAAATTTCACCGATTGACGAGCGCTCAAGTAGAAAAACGCACTCCAGTATGCAGAACATTTAAAGCTCCGTCATAATTTTAACACAGATACCAAAATGGCCGGCAGGGAATGGATCGACACTTTAAAGAAGGCTTTTAATCCGACGCTGTAGCATTAACTCGCATACTCGTACAATTGACACCTCTAGCTTAGATTGGAAAACATAAGCGGAAAGTAAGTAAATCTCAGCAATAAGATATGCTTGCTTGTTACGGTCGAAAATGAAAGTAAAACGGCAGGTAACAGATAATATGAGTGCACCGGACTAGCTCGGTGGGACAGAGGGCGTGGGCGTGTTTTTGAATTTAAAAATACTGAAGGTTGTTGAAAGTCGCAAATAAGGGTACGTCGTAATTAAAATAAAGTTAAGTAAAGGGGCGGCAGACTGTTATTAAGACGAAATTGGTAAGAATGGGCACACGTAGATAAATCAGCCTTCAACAGTCAAAGATCTCAATTACCTTACGTTGGCTACCTCCAGGTGCACGTCGGAGATGCTTCAAAACTTTAGCTCTAGAACAAATCTTGAAATATCTACACGCTCAAGTACTAAAATAGCGTGGGCGAAAATCAGCTATTGGGTTTCATTAACGTCTTTAACTTTATATTTCGTTACGTTACTCCCAACGCTTGTGAACAAAATAATTCAAACACAATAATAAAAAAAATTAATGAATGTTAATTGTTATGCTTCAATTTTATTTAACTCAAATTTAACTACTACTCAATTCCAAAGCTCTGTCATAAATTGAACTCCAAAGGAAGATAGTTACACATAAACTAGTAAACGTCATTTAAAATTCCTCTGATGTGTTACGATATTACTGAATAATAAATAAAACTCAAAAAAACTGTATGACCAATTGCAGGAAATTACCATTGGTTACTTTTAAAATGAGTCAATAAAAAAAATGAAATCAAAATTTACATTTCAATTAATTCTTTTCCTTTGATTAATAAAATCACCACTTTCGTAAATTATTGTTTTCGCTGGTCGGGAGGAGGTCACAAATTAACACCAAAAAATGCAATTAATTGTTCGTCTATTATATATAAATATATCTCAAAAAATACACAGATACATAGATTTATTTACACTGGTTTCGGTTTGACTTAAAATCTCAAATACTAGAAAACGGAAACATAAAATGGTCAACCTTGTAAGCTTACCAAGTGGCCTTTAATTTTAAACTACGGAAATAGAGTTATCTAAATCTAAATAAATTCAAAACAATAAGTAACCAATTGGTCACTAAAAATCAATTTTACCATGCTAAATGTCCATATACATAAATTTGCAGTACATTTAATTAAGTAATAAAAAAACAAAATACCAAAGATACCGCAAATAAAAGCAGTTCGTCAACCTTTTATTGAGATGACGTGAAAGCATAAAATTCCGCAAAATAACACGAAAACAAACGACTGCGTTTATTCGCTCATCAATAAATAATTTCATCAAGTTTACAAACACAGATATGATAAAATAGTCACAATAACGTACAATATTGAGTTACCTTCTCCACTGGGCAGAAATGAAAGCAACGGCTTCAGGGTACCAGCAGAGTGTCGTCGATCGGCAAACCAATGCGGCAATTTCCCAGTATCAATTTCAATAGCCATACGTTGAACTTAATTGGTCAGGACGTTATAATATATATATATATATATATATATATATATATATATATATATATATATATTATATATATATATATATATATATATATATATATATATATATATATATACTTTAATGTTCAATTAAATCAGTAGCTCTGTTTACAAGTCTGTCTAATTATTAAAATGAAAGAAAAGGAGGGATGAGCGTCTACACAAATATCCACCAAATGGGTGCTTTTAGTCGCAAACAACTTCTCCAAAAATTCGGTCCTACAGGTATTCGGAAAAGGCACGCCCCCAAGCTCACATATCACATCTCTTCCTCACGAAAGTCAGATCAAGAATCCCCGCGCAAAATTCACCGCTCAAACCCCTCTCCAAAATATTGCACCACATTTCTCAACTAAGCTTTAACTTGAAAAGAAAACTGCTGACACTGCGACGTGCACGAGTCAAGTGCAAATTGTCGTCCACAGATTTACTCCTTAAACGATAACAATAATTATTTAACACTAAATGGATTGAGATACTATACGACGGCAGAAAAACGGCATCAATTACTAAACGCGATAAGTAAAATTAACATCAACAGCCCCTGCTTAAACAAGCAAACCAAGGAATGATCTCATCCTACAATTCAAATGCGAACTTTTCTTATCTACAATTAGACTTTATTTTAACGGAACCTTTTATAAAAATTTACAGAAATACTAATTTAGATTCAACTTTAAAATTTCCTATTTCCAATTAATTAATCTACAAAATACATAATTTCCAATTTCAGAAATCAAATCTAAATGGCAATATGAAAAGTGTAACTCGAAAACCACTACAACTTAGAAAAATCAAACAATCTATTGTTACTTTCACTTGTACCTTGATGAATACAAAAAAAACAGCGTTTCGTTAGCGCAAAAAAAGAAAAATTACGTACATATATACAGGGCGTTCCAATACACATGACATACTGCTACACCATTGAAAGCGATTTTTTAAAACAAGGCTAATAAACTGAAAGAACTGGCAAAGTTCACAAAGACCAATGAAATCAAAAGAATGAAAAGACTATTTATGTCAAGTTCATCTGAATCGTCAGCTGATGAACAGGTTCCTTACGATGAGGGTGGTGATAGTGACATACAAAACACCCAGAATGAGCGCGGAAATGAGTCGCTTTGCACGATATGTATAGAAGAGGGCAAACGTACAGAGATCTGATACCATTTCACCCTCTGTGGAGGATGGGCCCATGACGAGTGCACAGGATGTGATGACCCCAGTCGATATTGCTGTAATTGTTGCACCACATAAAAATTCAAGTTTGTCTAACAGAATATACTCTTTACTTTTTGGTTCAACTATAAAATATGAAAAGAGGAATAAATTACCTTTTCATTTTGTTGATTTACAATTGTCAGATTTTTGTAAAATTGGTAATTTTGATTTTTCTTGAAAGTATTGTTGACTCCGATTACACCATCGGCTGACTCCCATTTCCCACAAATGTGGGTAATTGGAGTCAAAATTACTTTTTTGTTTTTTATTTTTCGTTATGTAGTTTGTGATAATAGTAAAAAAATACTTATGCAACTCGATACTGGATATCTGATTAGTTAAAGATTATGAATTAAAATTCTTAAAATAAATAACTAATTATATAGGATAAAACAGTGAGTTTTCCCTAAATGACCTCCATTTCCCCCTTCAACTCCTACATATACAGCGTGTCCCAAAAGTTTGGAAACGCTCAATTATCTCAGTTATTTGTAAAGTGGCATAGATGAAATTGGAACGTTTACACTAGCAATCATGCTATATCCAACAAAAGTATTTCAGTGATGCAGTGTTGCCGATTCTTCCAAAATTTAACAGCAACTTTGATAATTCAAACGGAACTCTATGTATATTATTCAATTTTTGAATGCCCGGAATAATCTAAATACATCTTATGTATGAAGTCCTATACCTATCTTCAACTATTTTCGGCATTTACGAAATAATTGACAGATCATTTCGACACTTCGACAGGCTGTAAAATCTAAACCTTAAGTAATCAAGAAAAACGATTTGCACATTGCTTAGTTTTTTATAAGATATCGATTGACAAACACAAAAACATCTTCTAACAAGGGATTTTTATTGAAAAACTGTTTAAAAAAAAATAAAACAGGTGATATCCGTCTTTGTTACATTATAAATGAAAACTGTGGAAACGTGTCATACTTGACACACGTAAAAGTAAAATTGGATATTGTCAATCCCATCCGCTTTGCTTCTTAAGGAATGTGCAAACCGTTTTTCTGGACCTCTTAAGGTTTAGATTTTGCAACCTGTCAATGTGTCGAAATGGTCTGTCTATTATTTCGTAAATGATTAAAAAGGTACACGACTTCATACGCCCATATCGTTAGCCACGGAACGAGTGATTATGGATGGATTCTCTGCTACACGCTCTAAAACTTCATCTTTAAATGCAATGTTCGCCTGTGTAGGGGGTGTAGGACGCTTGAGAACTCCAGTCTCCGTTCAATGAGCAAGAATGCGTTGGAAAATTTTACGGTTTGGATGCCGTCGATCAGGAAAACGTTGGTGATACAAAGGAGCTGGTTCTCTAGTGTTCCCATTTGCAGCACTAAGCACCATAAATAAAATGCGTATCTGTTAATTCAGCAGTTGTGTTGTTTTCCATAATCATACGAAATACGAAAAACACGAAAGTGATGCACAACAAGCCAAAATGTCTTGACAACAGTAAATAAATATGGCTATAAAAAAACTACCTATCAATTTTATCAATGTTAGACTGATTTTGTTAAAATACATTATTTTAAATAATTCAAATGTAAGAGTATTAAATATCTAAAACGTATCTGTAAACAAGCTTCTAATCAAAATTATTCTAAATTAAATTTAAAATTAAAAAATACATTTAGATTTGAAGAAAAAAACAGTGGCCTAAAAGATGGGGAGGGAAAAATAGGATAAACCCTAAATATCTATGTCACTGCAGGACACCTACAAAACCTGAAATAACCAAATTAAAGATCTTTTTTGTTTATTGTTCATGCCAAGTTTCACCAAAATCGGTTTAAATTTAAACGAGTTATAACCTGAAGCTGTTATATTTCTTTAAACTTTGCACCCTGTATATATATATATATATATATATATATACATATATATATATATATATATATATATATATATATATATATATATATATATATATATATATATATATATATATATATATATATATATATATATATATATATATATATATATACAAGTGTGTAGAAATATTGTACAGGGTGGCCAACTAAGAATGCGAGGTACTGTATCTGGGAAACTATCCATCGTAGAGGCTTGCGCAAAAAAGTTATTCCTAAAACGGCCAATACAAAAACCTGGAAAATATTTTCAAGTTTCTGAAATGGCCTCTAGGGGGCGTAACTGCAATCTTGAATCTAAAAAAGTGATGTTTCTGTGAATTCTGCTATATTAACCTAATAAAAAAATAACTGATCTTTAAAGTCGAGGATAATCTGAACTTTCTTTGTTTGGCACTTTTTGAGATATGTCTAAAAATAAAGTGGTGGGGCGTATTCAAGGGTTTCCTTAAATAACCCCTTGTATCTTTGAGACGGCTAAGCCGATTTTAACAAACTTGGGCGCGTTGTAAAGAGCTTTTCTTGGGCTATAAATGTTAAAATAACTGAAGTTTTGTTAGTTTCACATGTCGTTGCTAGAGGGCTTTGTTGGACATTCCTACAGAAACGGTTAATTTTCGCAAAAAAATTAAATGCATTGGTATGACTTTTTTCATGAACAAGGAGCTAAATGATGTCTAAACAAGCTCCCGAAAACCGCATCTCGATATCTTTTCCCTAACCTAAAATATCGGCAAAAGAAAACTTTATACTAAAATCCCTTAAATTTTTATTTTTTTTAACTATATTTTTTTGGAATTGTTTCTATTATGTAAGTTGTGGCCCTAAAAAGGACTGATTTAAAGGAGGAAGGTTTTTAATGCCCCCGTAAATGCTCGAAATGCTGACCATCACTCTGTGCATTGCTCTTATGGGTAGACAAAACTGCAGCTTCAATTTCGGCTCTGAATAGGTTACCTAGAAATTGCGATTTTAAATGTTTGTAAATTTATACACCACAATAAAATCACCCTTTTTGAAATTACTACGGGCAAGTAAGCAATGCTAAAAGTTCTTCGAAAAGCCTATTTTTTGTTTGTTTAAATGCATATTCACTATGGATATAAAAATACAATTAATAGAAGCAGGCAATGGAAACAGATACCTAAACAAAACATACATAATCCTCAGATAGTTGTCAATACTTTTGCGTTACTTTGAGCAATTTTTGTGCTTTCAAAATGCGAAAAGTTATACGAAAGCCTAAAACCTCTAAACGCAATGTATTTCTTGACTTTTCGCCCAATCAATTACCGTTGTTGTTGGAAGATGTGCATCTGGAAACAAGGCAAAAATTGTTTTTGCAGTTGGATAGTTGCCCAGCGCATTTCGCTATTAATGTGCGAGAGCATATTAATGCAGTATTTCAACAGCGGTGGATTGGAAGGGGAAGTCTGTTTCCAAGGCCTCCGCGATCGCCAGACTTAGCTTGCCTGGATTTTTATTTATGGGGGCCCTTAAAAGACATCGTGTTTCGGACCTACTACTAGAGAAGATATGAAAAACCGGATTCGTAACGCAATACGTAACATACCGAGAGCCGAAATTGAAGCTGCAGTTTTATCTAGTCATGAGAGGCTTCAGCAATGCATAGAGCGTGATGGGCGAGAATTTACGGGGGCATTAAAAACCTTCCTCCTTTAAATCGGTCCTTTTTAGGGCCACAACTTACATAATAGAAGCAATTCCAGAAAAATATAGTTAAAAAAAAATAAAAATTTAAGGGATTTTCGTACAGTTTTCTTTGGCCGATATTTTAGGTTAGGAACAAGATATCGAGATGCGGTTTTGCGAGCTAATTTAGGCATCATTTATCTACTTGTTCATGAAAAAAAAGTCATACCAATGCATTTAATTTTTTTGCGAAAATTAACCGTTTCTGTAGGAATGTCCAACAAAGTCCTCTAGCAGCGACATGTGAAACTAACAAAACTTCAAATATTATAACATTTGTAGCCCAAGAATAGCTACTTTCAACACGCCTAAGATTGTTAAAATCGGCATAGCCGTTTCGAAGACACAGGGCGTTATTTAAGGAAACCTTTGAATACCCCTCATCACTTTATTTTTAGACATACGTCAAAAAGTGCCAAAAAAAAAAGTTCAGATTATCCTCGACTTTAAAGATCAGTTATTTTTTTATTCGGATAATATAGCAGAATTCACAGAAACATCACTTTTTTAGATTCAAGATTGCAGTTACGCCCCCTAGAGGCCATTTTAGAAACTTGAAAATATTTTCCAGGTTTTTATATTGGCCGTTTTAGTAATAACTTTTTTTGCACAAGTCTCTACGATGGATAGTTTCCCAGATACAGTACCTCGCATACTTAGTTGGCCACCCTGTACATACCTTTATTTAAAGTTTCCATAATTACTCTACGATAAAATAGTAATAATTTTCAAATTCATTGTAAACCAAAATTTTGGCCAGTTAGACGAAAGAAATCGTCCTGTGTGGGGCCTTGACATTTTAAATGAGCATGCATGCCTTTTCACTTTTTGTAAATTCAGGTTGTTACACCAAAACCCCCACGGAAACTATAATTTATGCGATAGTGCACTCTACGCCTGAGAACATACACTTTGTTATATACTAAGAGGAACAGGAAAAGGCCACGTATTTTATTCCCTTCCTGGGGGGGGGGGGCTCCTTGGACGTTACAAGCTCCTTCAGACACACTTATGGATTCCCAGTATACATACATCACGTGTAAATGTATGGTGGGATTAAGGATGGGTGTGGTCAGTATAGGATCAAAAGTAACGGAGTTAGGGTTCTGAGGGGGGAAATACTACCCCAACAATCGCCTAAATAGCCACACGTGATGTGCGTATACGCAGTGACAATGCCGCTACATGTGCATGAGGATAAACCTCTGAAAAAGTCTCATACAGGGTAGACGGGAACGGGAATTGAAATCCATTACGTTCCGAATGCTAAGCAGGTCGTATTACCACTACTCTACTATCTCGGTTATATATTAACCTTCTCCGTCATTACTGAATAATTATTCTACACTCTGTTAAGGAACCTTCAAATTAGTAAAAGTTCCACTATTGATCTAAGTCAAAGAAATAATATAGAATTTTAATTTTTATGTCAAATGGTTCTGTTTATTTGAAGGAAAACATGCATACAAATGATGTGATATACATTTAAATAAAACTTTTACTTTGGAAAACTTGAATGTAAATAGCTATTATTCTTTGTTACAGTGACAGTATCTCGAAGTAATGTAACTTTTGTAATAAAAACAGACGGCAATACTGGAACGCATAGCCCAGCTGAACTAAAGCCTTTGGCAATGACATGTCAAGCTAAAAATGAGACCAAAACGTGCCTGAGATATTTCGCGATAGCGTCTATCTACAACTTTCATTCACAATTTTAGAATCTATACTAAAGATAACACAAGCAAAAATATATTTGAGCATTTTTTTTCTTTTTAAGATGAATATATAAAATATAAATCAATGATTATAGATCTCAATTAAGGTAAATTTATTCGTTTGCCGAATGTAGTGGTAATTCCATTTTAACAAAATTGGCGTCAACGACCCCATAAAATTTAATAAAGGTAATTACTTTAACGTAGCGCTGTAATGTTAGGTTTGCAACTCTTCTTTATTATTTGTTACATAATGCATATATTGTTCTCAGTAATATTTAATTCAGATACGTCAATATTGCATGGTAGGGCAGAGAGTTAATACGAATTTATTTCATTTAAGTTTGCATGTGACACGTCATGCTGCAATGATAACACCTCTAACTTAATGCAGGTGTTAATAATAAATTATATGTCTAGTTGGAGTGTTATTGACTTTAGAGAACGGTTTCAGGTCACAGTTTAATTGAATGGCAGCAAAGGTTGCATACATTAGGACGAATTGCTAAGTTTTGCATTTGCTAGGTATCTACCCGCATCCACTAAGTCAAATGTTAATGTAATGTCACTAATGAATATTAGTACAAGAATTCGTAATAAAATTATGGAAAAAAATTAATATAAACGTCATATTAGTACAACCGAACTTAACTCCTAAATAATGTAGTACATTTCTTCCGTTACAATTCACCTATTTTTAAAATACTTACCTTTTGGATTTTTTTAATTGTGTATTTTTTATTTATATTTTACATAAATCTATACGGGTTGTCTACAGTTACAGTTATCATCCTCAGTAAATGCTAAAACGTGTGAAATACGAATAGACGAAAACGCAAACATACGCCTGCTATTAATATGACAGTTTGATGAACGATATTGCCAACTATGGAATACAATTTTAGTAAATAAAACCTAGATCCTCAATAAATTAAATATTATTAAGCTTCCTTGAAGATGACAAATCAGAACATCCTCTAACAGTAGAAGGCTAGCAATGAAAAATGTCATATTCAAAGAGCAAATTTAACAAAATTTAATCAAATTATGAAGTGTAAAGTTGTGAAAAACTTTAATTTGAAATTGATAAAAGCAGTCACAAATAGAAACTTGACATACCAATTAAGGGTCTAGCCAAATCTAACAAATACATAGTTTTTTGTTAATAATCGTAATTGTTTACAGTGAAAATACAATGCAGTACGTTTAGTATGATATTTAATTTTAATTTTAAGTTGAACTATCTATGTTAAATCTTTAAGGTGCTGAGGTAACTTAACATGTAATTGGTAAAGCATTTACTTTAGAGTCTAATAGAAAGCACAGCAAAAAGCCTAGACATACTAAAAGATAAAATTAAAATTAAGATGCACCACTATGCTTTTATTAATTGTAGGATCCTAAAACCTATTTAAATGGAGATTTTCTTCTTTCTCATTGAAGTTATTAGGATATTTATACATCCCATTAGCTTCACGTTCTAAACGAACATAATATCAATATTTCTATATTATCAAATTGAATGTCACGAATTAAATTATTTAAAGCATGCTCGGCTTACCGTAGATATCTCTGATTGATCTAATCTACAGTCTCATATGTTCTTTAGGTCTGGTATCAAAGCTACGATTTATGGTTCCAATGTATGGCTCTCTAATTTTTCTTGTATATTTAAAAACAGTCTTCATGTCATTATTGATTAGGATTTTTTTATCCTATCTGTAACATTAGTTATAAAAAGAAGAAACATTTATATTGGTATTTCAAAAGCTCAGGATGCACAAACGATTTAATTGCAACCCTTTTTTTGAAGTGGATGGTGATTTGTTAGTTTATGAAGGTATTTATCGGTGTGTGTCAGCTTTTGGTAAACCTTAAAAGATAGTGAATTACTAGGTTTAGATATTGATATAGATATGTCAAGAAATGGTAAATTTCTATTAGTTTCTTCCTCCGTGGCTTGGATTTATAAAATTAAAAAAATTCATGTACTGCTTCTTCTCCATGTCTCCAAATAAGAAATGCGTCATTTAGACACCTATACCAAACTAAAGGCTTTTTAGGGGCATTTTGTAACAGCTAGATGGTGTATCAATGGGACCTCTATTAAACCACCATCTACGCCAATAATTGGTGTAACTAAATCTTCAGTGGATCAAGCTAAACGAATTTTTGATCCTGAATTTTTGAAACATGAATATAAATATTTAAAAAAAGCCATGCAAGCTAATGTATATTGATTTAAAGATATTAATAAAATTATAATACCTGCTAGAGTAACCACAAGCAAAAACTAGTGCTTAATGTTTATACTGCTTGTCTTCCTTTTATAACTAATGTTACAGATAAAATTGAAAAAATCCTAATTAATCATGGCATTAGAACTGTTTTGAAACCTACAAGAAAAATAAAGGATATTTAAGGTCGGTCACCTTTCAAAATTATTGTCATCTTTCGCAGTGCATGTTATCTTATTCTTATGGAAATGTGCACCACCCCTCTCGGTTGGGTGATGGGTAATGTGAAGTCAGGCTTACAAAGGAGTTATTTACAGGTGAGTGTTGCATATACATTTGTAATTAGGTACTAAAGTTAGTGTGCTGATAATAACCAGCTGTCGGATATTAATTTGTTTATTTCCATTAAATGATTTGAACTCAGGGCAGGAATTATTAATAGGTAATAATTATTAATAAATTGCCGATGAATAAAATCATAACAGGAAACTGGAATTTTATATGCAGGTCAGGTATTTATAATATACAGGTATACGGGTAGTTAGTGAGATTCTCTGAAATGCTGGTACATGGGGTAAATATAGACATATTAATAGGATATTCTGAGTGATACTTGGGAAACTTTAATAGCGTCTTCGGAGTCGAAACTGCCGGCAACGTTTAGCGGGTTAATATCACTAAGAAAGATTTCTCTTAAATTGAAGTAGCTAATTATTCAGGACAATACCTCCGTCTAATTAAGTACTTCTTTCAACCATCATTCAGTACTGATCTCGGGACGTGGGCACCACAACAGCATAATATGAATGAACGTGTTTTTCTATTTTGTGCAGGAGTCTTGAAGCGAAAAGGGATTACTCTTGGCTTCGAAATATTTAGTTCTTCTGGTCACAACTTCCGGAAAACTAAGTACTTCTTACCCTTGTCACTTTTATGCACCTTTCTCCGGGCTTTTAGCCACCAAGAATGTTATGCATAAAAGTGCGCGTAATAAATACAGGATGCTGGTCAGGTCAGTAGTATGGGTAAGGGAGAAGGATACTAGTCAGGCTAGTCGGGTTTCGGGACGGGATAACACTACAGGTTCTGGGTAAACTAGCAGTAGGTGCAATAGTAATAAGTAATGAGGGCGGTCTGGTATTTATAGGTAAATTGGATGGAGTGGGAAAGGAGTGTGCAACTGAGATCATTTATTAACAATGATAAAACAGTTATGGAAGGAAATAGGAAATAATTATTAATAGGAATTATTTACTAGGATGGGAAAATTTATAGTAAGAATTTTCAGGATCATTACAAATGTATACATTAGAACTACAAAACGTAGCTTTGATACAAGACGTAAAGAACATATGTGATTTTGTAGATTAGGTCAACCAGGGATATCTGTGGTAGCTAAGCATGCTTTCATTTGATAATATGGAAATGTTATAAAGCCAAAGTCTTTATTACGTTCGTTGAAATGAAATAATTTTAATTATAATTTGTTTAGGGTAACTATGTAACCTCTTTCACACGTTCATAACGAAAACAGGCAACATTGTAAAAACAAAAACAACAATCTATATCAGAATGACGTTTAAAGCTTCATGTCAGATAGAGATTAATAGACATAAATACATGTTAACTAAACAAAATTCCAAAGCCGCCCGCTTCTCTAAGATATCAATAACATAGTTTAACCATTTTCATTCATATTTAACTAATTTTTAGACTTTATAAACAAAAGTTATGTAAAATTAAATTTTCTTTAAAAAATGTGTCTACACTTTTTCTTATAAAATTAATTGTTATTCAGATATTGAAAAAACCTAACTAACACTTACATTCTACCTTAGGAATTTTTTCCCCCTAAATTACGCGTTGTATAGAAAAATTGCATAGAACATCATTAATCGATAGGTTTAAGGTCTATATCTAGGTATTTTTATATCTTTAAAATATGTAGCTGTTTTTTAGAAATTTTTGATAAACACAAAAAACTGCCCCGTCTCCGTCGCTGGATTTCTCTCAAAATCTAATCAGCTCCAAGCGAAATGAAAACAAGCTTAGATAAAAATTTTTTAAGTACGTATGTGTTTTTGTTCTGGAGTTATCGGGAATACTAACATACATCCCAGGCACATGCACATCCAGACATTGTGTCCGATATTGGCGAAATCTTGGTAAAATGGGCGAATATGTCGATTTAGCGATAGTGAAAGAAAAGTCGATTGTATAACCTACATATGTATATGTAGGTTGGAAGGTAAAAAAGCCATGTCTAAGTTTTTTGCTGTGTTTTTTTCTAGATCTTGAAGTAAGTGCTTTAGCAATTGTATGTTAGGTTACCACGTCACTTTAATAATAAACATATGTAGTTAAAATTAAAATGAATAATTATATTAAACGTACTACATTGTATTTTCACTATAAAGTAATAATTACAATTATTAAAAATTATTTCTTTGTTAGATTTGTCTACATCTTTGATTGGTATGTCAAGTTTCTATCTGTGAATGCTTTTATCAATTTCAAATTAAAGTTTTTCTAAACTTTACGCTTACAGCATTTTTGATTAAATTTTGTTGAATTTGCTTTTCATAATTTTTTTCTACTATCTCACGCTATTTTTATAAATATTGCCATTTACTGAGGACGATGACTGTAGTTGATTATCGTAATGTATTTATTTATGTAAAACATAAATAGAAAAATACACCGTTTAGGTATACCCAACAGCTAAAGTGTCACACAACCCATTAGGGTAGGATCAGTAAATCTAGGGAGATTATAGTAACGCTTCAGTGACAAAGAAAAAGTTCCAAAGTTGTGTCATTTCACACATGAAATACTTAAGCTAAGTTGTAAACTTATGATTAGTTGTTAATGTTGTAACCATAAACAACAACAAATAGTTAATAATAAGACCAAAGCTAAGTAAAGCGAATTTTTCTCTGCGACAGTTTCGCTTTTTCGTAACTGTACAATAATACTGCACTTTTTTTCCACAATGATTTGGTACATATTCAAGGTGTAAAATATGGAAGGAATTATATTTTACTTCTATAGAAACGAGATAATATGGAAGCACACTTCTTCAGTCTCTGTTCAGGAGTGATTACACGGACGAACGGACAGACGGGCGGATATAGGTCCTTAACAGTGCAATACAGTGCCACTGCGCTTACCTCAATTTATTAAATTGTCTATACCATTTTATTCGCGCAAGCCAACATTGTGAGTACACATCGATCTGATACGAGAGCTCCGTGTAACCTTTTCGATTATTATAATCAAGCATAACTTTAGGCGTTTCAGTTTCACCACAGGATTTCCTTTTACTTGCCTTTCTGAACGGTGCTTATCACACCATCATTTCAAGACTATTATCCTGTGCCACTTTCTTGTGCAACTATGTATTTTAGTTTCAAATATTTTCAACCACCTCCTTGTATTTGGGACTAGTACAAGTTCTACCAATCAAATAAGTTTCTTTAGTGAACACCTTGGCAGCGATACCAACACTTTTGTAATAATTAATCGTATGTAATTTTCGGCCAGTTTCGTAACGTCTTCCATAAGATATAATACTACATTTTCGGATGTCTGTCCTCGCGCACTTGTTACATTAAACTTTCAAATAGTGCTTGTAGTAACCTACAAAGAACAACTTATACAATTCAATGTCACGTTTGTGTTTCTTTTATTTCAACATCAACTATCTGATGTTTGTTGACTACTTTTATCGTTTCTTGGTGAGTGTTTTTTAAATTAAGCAATATTGTACGTTGATTTGGTTTCCCAGCGTTGGTAATGTATAACCTTTCTTACAAGCAATCGCTTCGTTGGCTAGTTTTTTGCTTGTTTCGTTTTTATCTTTTAAAAATAAAATATCCCAAATTGTAACCTCACGTCTAAATTAAGGAATTTAATTGGGAAACACTAATAACCAACAAATAGCCAACAAACACCAACAAATGGTTTCAACAAATAAACCGAAAAACTTTAATCTTAGGCGGCTAACTTCACGCCAAATAAGAAAGTATATTTCAAAAATGCTTATAATCAACAAATGATAAACAATAGACAATAAACACCAACAAACGATTGCAACAAAAAAACATTTTAGCCTTGGGGGACGGGAGCTAACTTCACGCTTAATGCAGTTCGTTTTCGAAAGTTTTCGAAATCTACTATTTTCAAGAGAAACGTCTTCTTGTTTCTGAAAATTCACGTAGCCATGAGCCGTTCACATCTATGTTGAAGAAAGCTTCTACAAATTTGATTACAATGAGCCCTTCTCCCCGTACGACCTCTGCAATGGTGATTTTTCCACACCGATTAAGAAAAGAATGTGAAAAAATTTTGCCAATTTTAAATTATTAGTGGTAATCTATTTCCTTACACGAGCTTTCGACTTACCTTATTTGACTTGCCGTTGTTCTGCGTAGCCGTTAGTTTCTACTACTATATGGGTTTTTATTTTATCAGTACAGATAGTTTGAAAACATTAATTGGACTTTTCCCTTATAAATCTCTTTATATTTTAGTATCAATGTCAAACAACTCGGCGACAAAAGGAAATTGTTTTTTAACTGCAAATATAAGGTAAGAATACATTAATTCAATGTTCAATATGCCTAAGACATAATATATAAATTACTTTTGTATGCAAGTCAGTTTCATCAGATGCATTATTTAGAAAACTGTTTACGCCAATTTCGTTGTTTTGAGGTTTTTTCGCTTTTGCTTACATGAAATGAAGTAGAGTATATCGTTGATCGTTTCAAACATTTTTAGTTCTATTTAGTACATAATGGTGTAGCCCTTGAGCCATTAATCAATAGTACCGAATTTTAATTTAGTAAGAAATAAGTTTCTAAGGAGTGAAGAATGAGATATAATCTACATAGTTATGAAATAAGCTTTCTTTCTTGATAACACTAGAGGTTGTTTGGTAACATTTTCGTTAAAATTTGATGCCCTTAAAATGATTGAGTATTGTTTTAACTCAAAGAAGGGCAAAGTCGTTTAATATCTATTAAATTTCGTCACCTTTTAAATAATTTTGATAAGCTAGTTTCGAATTTAGTTCCAAAGTCTCTAACAATTTTCGATGATCTGACGTTATCTATGAATTGAAAATTTGTTATTGGAATCGTTGTAAACGTGATTATTTTACGTTCCATAAACGAGACAAAATTTATATCAGTCATTGATAAATTATAAATAACGGGTGGTGGAACTGTTTTGTAAATTAGCGATACAATTTCAATTTTAAAGATCTTATGTGGCTGATAAACTTGAAATTAATGTAGCAACCTTCAGTACAGTGAGTTGTATACAAAGTAAAACAGAATTTATATAAAAATTCTTTCTTTACATGAAGTTTAACAGGTAACGTGACGAATTAAAAGCAAGTTACTTCGAACATTGGAAAGGGACAAGTAAATTAAAGTTATTATAGATTAAACCTTTAAGGGTTATTAAACAAGCTATTAGGGTGAAGTACACTTCAGTTCGACGACTAACAAGAGGACGTTTACGTTGAACTGAGAGTACCGATATGATTAGTTTATGAAAAAGGCATTGTGCTGTTGAGGTACAATAAAAATTGGGCACCCACAAAACTATTAGTGTGAGGTACACTTCAGTTCCACGACTAACAAGAGGACATGTACATTGAACTGAGAGTATCGAAAATATGATTAGTTTATGGAAAATGCATTGTGCTGTTGAGATACCATAATGTTTAAAAGATAGCTATTGACATTTCTGTACCGATAATTTAAGACAATAAAAAATTAGGCACCCCACAAAACTGGACCTTTCTTCCTTTTAAACAAAATAAAAACATTATTTAATACCTCGAAAGGCAAACAAATGCTGTGTTGTTTTCTAAACGATTAACAGATGACACTTACGGACATGAGGACACTTAGTGCGTCATAATTTTCTGAAACAGAGGACTGCCGCTCGAAGACTTCTATTAGTAAAAAAATTTTTTTTGTTTAAATTTGTTGTTTCAGATGTTTGAACATAAAAAAGAGTAATCTTTTTTGACTAATTAGTAATTTATATTGAATTCATTTGATATACAAGGACTACTATATTTTGTGTAAAGATTTTAAATAGATTAGTGATAAAAGGAATACATTTATAACATCATTTTTACTTTTTAAATATAAACATAAAAAGTTTTTTTTTTGTTTTTAATGTTGATGATCTCCAATACGTTGTTAGAAGATTTAATTCGAGGCCAACATAACGCATATTTGGATTAAAAAAATTAAACATCTTGGTAGCTTGACATATGAAAAATACTGGCAATAGATTAAACTTGTTATGTTATTTGATTATTATTTTCCTTTAATGACGCTCAAAAACGTTGTTACGATTAGTATATTAATTAGATATAAAGTAAACTTTGTGCACTTATAATTCATTAAAGAAAGTTTGCATTTTAATCAACTTTTCGCTAAAATGGTACATCATTACATCGCTTTAGTTTCATATAATCCAATTAACGAATGTTGTAAGGTGAATAACTCAAATAATGTTTACCATTTATCATTTGGGTATTTTTTTAATTTTAAGTGAAGTAAATTTTTTGAAAGTTAAAATATAACATGGACATTTCAAGTTCTAATTATTTACAGACGGTTAACGATAGCATTTTTACAAAAAATATGATCTTACATGCAGAATGAACAAAATTTTATTTTATATACGAGGAGTAATTCATTAAAATTAGGGAAGCATAAAACACTACTGCTTGCATTATGGTGCATTCCAGAATTTGATATATTCGAATCATGAAGTCATTTGCTATTGAAGAAACGTTAAGAGATGTCGTGGTTGGACTTTTAAACTTGTGTGTTTTCAAAATTTATTTAAGGATTATTTATTTTTTGGATTCAGATAAATTTAATTATTCAAGCAACAGAAGGCATTTAATTTTGAAATTTAAAGTGAATAATATAAGTTTTGTGTTTGAAATTAAGTTAGTACTTTATCGTGTTGGTAATTAAATAATTCCACCATCAATGTATACATATCGCACAAATTTCGATGATACACCTGTGACTTATATTATCGATTTTGAGATTTATTCAAATGTAAGTGTGAATTGAAACAATTTATCAGATGCTTTAATCTTGCTAAAACCCACAGCCCTCTTCGGTAGGAAAAGGAAAAGGCCATATATTCCATTGCCTCCCCAAGGGGGAGGGTGGGATGCTCGAGCACATTTGCTATTGAAGCAAACGTTAAAAGGTGTCATGATTGGTCTTTTAAACATTTGTGTTTTCAAAATTTATTTAAGGACTATTTATTTTTTGGATGCAGATACATTTAATCATTCAAGCAACAGTAAGAATTTCATTTTGAAATTTAAGGTGAATAATATAAGTTTTGTGTTTGAAATTAAGTTAGTACTTTACCGAGTTGGTAATTAAATAATTCTACCATCATTGTATACATATCGCACAAATTCCGATGATAGAGGCGTCTATATTATCGATTTTGAGATTTATTCAAATGTGTGAATTGAAAAAAAATTCAGATTCTTTAATCTTGCTAAAACCCCCGGCCCTCTTCGGTAGGAAAAGGAAAAGGCCACATTTTTCATTCCATCCCTAGGGGAGGGTGCTCAGCTTCCTAGCTCCTTAGCACAATTAATAATACATACATACATTATGTATATATGCATGGTGGGATTAAGGATGGGTGTGGTCAGGATAGGATCGGAAGGAACGGAGATAGGGTTATGAGGGGGAAATACTACCCCAGCATTCGCATAATCCTAATCCAAATTTAGCGATAATAATACTTGTAGTTGGTTATGTCAAAGTGGGTCAACATCACACACAATTTCCGGTTTGAAACCAAAAATTAGTGAAGGTACATCAAACCAAAAAAATCAACTCAAATAGAATTAATAACACCGAACGCGATTCAATAGCTAAGCTATTGTCTTATATTCTTTTAAATAGTTTGATATAAGTTAGGATAGATGATATACTAGCTACAAAATTTCTATAAAGCTTGAATCTTTCCATTTTATAATACTTTTCGTCCAACACGTTTGTAGAATTTTTAATCCCTTTTGAATATTAATAAGTAGTAATTAATGTAAACGGCACTCTTCAAAAATTAAATACTTCTTTAATACAAGGTATTGCTATTTCTTTAAGGATCTCCAAAAACAATACGTATTTACATTTCATTTGAGCACAGGCTTTTTTAAACTCTACGATTTACTAAAGCAATATTTAATTCAAAATTTCAGATGAATAATATGAGATACAGATATAAAAAATTTAACAACCGTTGCGTGTATGAAAGTTTAATTAAAACGGTTGTTAATTAAAACTAATATTTACTCAGTATTCACGTTGGTGAATAAATTTATAAAGAAAACAATATTTGTATCAACATTTGCTTAATGTAATAATTAAGGGCGAAAGTTTATTTTATTTATACTGCTATCCAAATCATAATTAGATCATATTTTTTCATTCACATTAATGCATAATTATAATTTTAGACTAATAAAATGATGTATTTTTTACTTTCTGTTTGTATATGGCTTAAACCATTGGCGTGCGCACGGGCGGGCCACTCCCTACACACTTATTTTACTTCTTTACATTTTCTCAATATTATATGTCGATAAAGAAAGACGAAGTTTTAATTTTAAACTGTTATCGCTATCCGGAATTAATTATTATATGAATATCTAATACAGAAAACGGTAAACCTCACATGGCCACACGCTCACCCCTTAAAATGTGCCAATCTCATTGATTGTAATCATACTTTTTCCACTCTCAAGTTGCGATAATGGAAATGTTAAGAACTGTCCATTAAGTATTGGTTGGGTTCTCTTCTCTTGTACCAGTATGCGATCCGACAAAGGCATGTAAATGTTCTTGATTCTGCCCCCTAATCAAAAAGTATGTGCACACCTATGGCTTAAACAATACTTGTGTCAATATTTAATGTAGATTTGTCCGGTGTTGAACAAAGTACAAGCATCGATGTTATTTGAAATGCCATTTATTAATTGATATATCAGTGATTCGTTGTAAGTTTTGGTATATGAATAATATTATTGATAGACTGCTGCCTCCGTAAGCAAAAGTATGGCATCTAAAAAAATGTCCAAAATGAGATTTTTGTACCAGTTAACTTAAATTCCTACTTTCTACCAAGACTTGCATATAAAAAGCGGCATCTGCACAAGAAATAGTTATTTCGTATACATAATAGCGGTATCTAAAAGGTTTTGGGAGTATAAACAGAGTAAGACAGCGGTATCTGAATAGTTCCAAACATATCCGTGGCAATTGCTTGTAGATGCCGGTTTTTTTTTTGCTCTTAAAATGTACATAGGTACGGTGTTTTGATTTTGTTTCGTGGTGCAGACACCAGTTGATTACCGAGCATTATTAGTGACAGCTGACAGTAAATAGCATTTTACTTAGCTAGTAGTAAATCAAGTGCTATTCTTAATCATTATTAGTAAATATTTGAAATGCTGCAAAGTTTAGGACCTGAAAGCAGTGAAGAATCCAGAGGTGCGATATACTGGGTGTTTCAAAAAACATTCCGCTAATATCTAGGGTAAATAGAATATTAAAAAATAACGTTAGTTTGGTTAATAAACATGTGTCCGAAAGTGCCTCCTTAAGAAAATACGGCCCTGTAAAAGTGGCCAAAAAAACTCTTTTTTTTTATTATCTCTGAAATGGTTTAAGATAACTAAATAAAATTTAGATCACAAATACCTTTGATTAGGTCATAAAAGATAAATTTTAATATTTTGTACAAAAGCGTCGCTAAAGCGGGGTGCCGCTTGTTTTGCCTCAAAACTTTTTTTTTATGGGGATATTATTTGGGCAAAAATAATATTTTTTAAACAATTTGCTACAAAAGGTACTCTTGTTGAAAGTCAAAAAAATCACTGGTTTTGGAGTTATTTGGGATTTTAACATGTTTTACCTAAAATAACAAAATAAAAAAAAATATTGAGTTAATTTGATTACTTGAATTAAGTAGGCTTAGACTCGCGATTCGTTTGACACATTGTTGTTGATAGTTTTGGTTTGTTTAACAAATAATAACGCTTCTAAAAACTGAGAATGAATATGTACACTAATAGTGACCATACCGATATGTTGTTAACATTAGGGGAATATCATGGAAATGCTAAAGCAGCGAAAAGAATCTATGCGGAAAAATTTCGAAGAAGAAATATTCCGGATTCAAAAACATTTTTGAATTTAGTGAGGCGGTGTCGTCAGACTGGAACCTTTCAACGAAAGGTAAATTCTGGTAGACCACGAGTGGCAAGAATTTCTCAAACAGAAGAATATATTTTAAATCTAGTTTGAAATCTGGAATTATTGCTCCCGTTTCAGTACAGCCAAGTACAACAATTACTGCCTGAAAATCTTTTTTGAGAAAAAATATTCTTTTCACCGATGAATCAACATTTACTACACAAGGTATGTTTAATAGTCATAACAGTCAAATCTGGGCAGAGTACTGTGAATTTTTAGATAATCGTTTATTTCCGCTATTAGAAGATGTGCCTCTTGATCTATGAAAAAATATGGTTTTTATGCACGATGGTGCTCCACCTCATTTCAATAGACAAGCTAGAAGATGGCTCAATGAACATATTCCAAATCGGTAGATTGGTCGAGGTGCTGATGCTCCTATCCACTGGCTACCAAGGTCCCCTGACCTAAATCCCTTGGATAAATTTCATTGAAGAACTTCAAGCGAGAGTTGAAAATAATTTAAGAATGTTAATTCAAGAACCACGGCCTCTCCAAAGGATTATGTTTTCACTAGAAAAACGTTTACGATTATGTATTCGTGAAAATAATGGGGATTTCAAACATTTAATGTAAAAACCCGTACCTACTTATTCAATTCTTTTTTTCTGTTTTTTTTGTGTTATTCGTTGTTTTTTTTAAATTGTTCCCTTTGTCTGTTCTGTTTTAATGTCATACAATTAAAACCTTTTTTAAGTTCCAAACAATTTACAATATTTTTACCTCATAGTTGTTTCTGAATCAATCATTATTCCCTGAGGTAGTTCGTTCTCACGCATGAAAATTATTAATTGTTTCATTTTAAAATAATTTATTAATTCCGTCAGCATTACTTGCTAAAACCTCAATAACTCCAAAACCAGTAATTTTTTTGACTTTCAACAAGAGTATCTTTTTTGTGGCAAATTTTGCCCCAAAAACTAATAATATCCCCATAAAAAAAAGTTTTGAGGCAAAATAAGTGGCACACCCTTTAGTGACGCTCCTATACAAAATACTAAAAATTTGTCAACACTATCTTTTATGACCTAATCGAAGGTATTTGTGGTCTAAATTTCATTTAGGTATCTTACACCAAATTCGGAGATAATAAAAAAAAAGTGATTCTTGGGGCCAGCTTTACAGGGCCGTATCTTTTTAAGGAGGCATTTTCGAACACATGTTTATTAACCAAACTAACGTTATTTTTCATATTATATTTACCGTAGAAACTGGCGGAACGCTTTTTGGAACACCCTGTATAATAATAGACATTTTTATGTATTTTATAGGTTATGTAGTTTCTGTGTCTGTCGATTACTGTTTGTTATTGTTGTTCATTATGTTTTTACTACAGTTTCTGTTACTAATAAAATTACTTTTAAGTTCATATGTGCATCGCTTATGTTTTAGAAGTTGTACGAATTGTCGACATCGGGATGGTGAATTTCATAAAAATAAAAGTAACAATAACGAGGAGGTATTAGAGAATCACAGCCGTTTCGAGGATTGTAACAACGTACATACCAGTCAGAATTTATAAAATGATTTACTATGTTTAGAAAATATCGAACCATGTAAATCAAAATATTTCCATGCAAGCTAACAATTCGCAAATTCTAAACTGAAAATATATTTTGGAGAAAATGCACATTCTACAAGTAGCATCTTGCAGAAAGATTCATTTATAAAAATAGTTAAATAGTGTGGAAATTTTGACATGTGTTTTTGAAGCTCCGGTATCATCATTTCAACGAACCACATCAAGCTTTACTAAAAACGCGGAAGATAGTGCATGGAAAAGAGAAAAACCTATACAAGTCCCAAGTAAGAAAAAAGTGACAGAAAGTCTCGAATTAGTAAATAATTTACTATACATAAATTGGATAGAGGTTATAAAGATAAGTACTAATGCTAAAAATTGCATGTAACAAACAACTGATAAGAAATTGCAAGATACTATTACGCCGAATTTTAGAAGATAGACAACACATCGTACATCGCAGTATGCAGGTTTACAACCAAAACCGCTGGAAATGGAAAATATTGAAGAGATATTAAAACGAATAAAGAGTAGATTGGATGGAATTGATACGAAGCTAGAACAGATATCCAAGGACGCGAACGCAATTAAATTAGAAAATAAACAGTTGAAGGAGGCAATAGTAAAAAGTGGGAAACAAGAATTGAACACTTCGTGAAAGAAGCTAAAAAAAAGAATACAAGACACAGAAAGAGAAGAAATAAGTGAAATATGGGAAAAAATATCTCGTGATGTTTAATATAGGTATAACTGAAAATGAGTTTATGCTAGATTAGAGAAGTACAAGGTAGGAAGAAAAAGACCCATACTCATTAAAATAAAAAATATTTAAACAAAATTTTAATACTAAAGAAAGCAAAGTAATTAAAGGATATGGAGATATGAATAAACGAATATTTTTCGAAAGAAGTACAGCAAGAGCACACGAAATTAATACAATAATGAAGGAGGCGAGACAAAGAGGGCAAAGTGCTGTGCTGATATACAATAAATAACCAAGTACAGGAACTCAAAGAAATAGAAATGGAGAAGCAACAGCAAAAGGAAAAAGAGAGGAAAGAGGAGACAAGTTCAAAAATAAAAGAACAGTAAGAGAGAGATCACCATAGGAAACCCGCTAGAAGAACGGTTGAGAAAAACTACAAGGACCGCGAGAACAAAACACTAATTAATTTATATATGGATAGGTAAAATGGAAACGTCAAAGTCAATGGAAATGGAAATGAATGGGGGCACAAAAAGGAAAAATTAACTAGCAGAAACAGGATAAAGAAACAACCAGGGACGGGATATGGGTAGAGATAATGAAAACAGTACGAAATAAGGGGGAAATGATAAAGAAGCAACATTGGTACATAGAATATCATGAGTTATAAATGGTAAAGAGAAGGAGCTGGAAGAAGAATTTAAGAGAGTAAGTTTAGATTTTCTAGGTATAAACGAAACCAAAAAGAAGGGATGGGAGAAGAAGAAATGGATGGAGCAAGTATTCTAATTTTCAGCGGAATTGATAGTAAATATCGTGCAAAAGAAGGGGTAGGGTGTATAATAAAAAAAGAAAATGAAATAAGTGGTATGGAAAATCGTCGAAAACACTAAAGATAGAAATGGATTTAGAACAACAAAATAAAAATAAATATAATAATGGTGTACGGTCCTGACGAATATGCATTAGCAAGTAATAAAGAGGAATTTTGGCAACAATTAGCAATGACGGTAGAAGAACGTAAGGCGAGAATATTCATAATCAGGGATATGAATGGACAGGTTCCTACCTGTCCGTTTATAAATAAATAAAGACACAATAGTTAAAAGAGGCCCGGAAATATAGTCTCAGACCACTAACAAAAATAAATTTAAAGAAGAAATCAGAATATTTAAGTAAGGAGAAGTAGAGACGGCCCGAACTTACAAAGCAAAAATAGAGGAGGAGATGAACAAAATTAACAACATAATTGACACTTTATCATTGGAAGATACTTGGAAAGTGTTTAGAGAGCACTAATTGAAGTATGTGGAAGAACAAAAAGTATAGACATGCAAAAATAAACAAGATAGTGGAACGATGACTTAAAGAAGGAAATCAAGGAAAAAAACAGAAATGGAAATAGTATTTAGGCAGCAGAACAGCTGAAAATTATAACAAATATAGAGTACAGAGAAACAAAGTAAAGGAGATGGTAAAGCAAGCGAAACAAAAGTCATGGGAAGAGTTCGGAAAGAAGTTAGAACAGGACAGACTTGGAAATAAAAAATTATTTTATAAGACATTGAGTTCATTACGAAAAGAAAAATCGCGACAATCCAGGCAAACAAGAACAAAAGATGGAATATTGAAGTAGCAAATGAAAAATTAGTATAGGTAATAGGGAGGAAGATGTAAGCCAAATACGAGTAGAGTTAGAGGAAGTGAAAGAAGCGGTGAAAAAATTGAAGAAAGGAAAAGTAGCGGGGAACGATGGAATAGCAGCAGAAATGGTTATGAATTTAATAATGGAAGGACTGGAAGTGATCACTAAAATGTTTAATAAAGCATGAAGAAGATTCATAATTGCTATATATATATATATATATATATATATATATATATATATATATATATATATATATATATATAAGAAAGAACAGAAGAGACTGCTCTAATTATAGAAGAATTGCCCTCTTATCGGTAGTAGCAAAATTGTATGAAAGAGTTCTGGAAATGAAGTTAAATCTAGAAATTAAACCCAACTAGATGATTCATAATGTGTTTAGGAAAGGAAGAGAAATACAGGACAATACGCTCTTGCTAAAACAACTATTGAGAACAAAATATATGCAGTCTTCGTAGACATTGCGAAGGCATTTGACAGCGTACCAAAAGTAACAGTGTGAAATAGCCTGAAATCGAGGAAGATAAATGGAAAGCTGATAAATTGCACTAAAGCATGTATGAAAAGTAAGAAACGCAGTCAGAACAGTGCCCTACAATCCAAAGGTGGAGTGCTAAGCCCTATACTGCTTAATGTCGTAATTGATGATGTAGTGAAGGAAGTAAAAGGAAAAGTTAAAAGCTTAATGTGGGATATCGGAACATGGAAATGCTAGCAATGTTGGTACATGATACATTGATAACCTAGTAATATATGCAAGGAACAAACAGCACTTGCAACATAACTTGGAATAATACCCTAAATAAAAGAAATCTCAAAATTAACGTGGAGAAGACAAGAGTAATGGTTATTGGAAAATGAGAAACAGACAGTACAATAAACATAAAATTAAATGCGAAAGTAGTATAACACGTGCGGGTTTTTAAATACTTGGGAGTGACAATTCAGGATAACGGGAACATCCATGCCGAAATAAATGGATGAATTGAAAGTGCGAATAAAGTATTTCACGCCTTAAGAAATGCGGTCATAGGAAGAAAGAAATAACAAAGAAAACGAAAATTGCAGTCTACGAATCCATTTTTCAACCCGTATTAACTTATATAAGCGAAAACTGGGAGCTGACGAAATAGATGGAAAAGATGGCACAGCGGCAGAAATTTCTACGTGTCGTCAAGGGAGCTAAGAAATGAAGTAATCAGGAAAGAACTAGGTGTAGAATCAGCTATGAAAAGTGCTAAACGGCAGCAACTGAGATGGTTTGGGCACTTAGTAAGGATGGGCGAGGAAAGAGTCACAAGAAGAGTATGGAAGGCAAGAACTGTACAGAGGTCGACCAAAGAAAACGTGGAACAAGGAAGTAGCAGAAGGACTATCACAAATAAACTTTACGTGAAACAACGGAAAGAGAGAGGCGAGGAACAAAAAAGAGTAGGCCAATAAAATGTATAGTTAAATCAAGAATACAAAAGTATATAACTTAGTTAAAGAAATGAAAATTAATATAGGGGACTAGATACAAAAAAATGAATTGTAAATATTGGGTTGATAAACTAAGAGATATAAATGTAATTAAGTTAGCTACTGAAATTGTGACAAAAGAATTGTAAATTTTGAGTTGTAGCACCTGGGTAAATAAGGTTTTGTTAAATAGAAACTATAAAATAAACTCTCGAAATTCGGAATATGACCCGATTTTTATCAAATTTTTCACACGGCCCGAGTTCAACGAGATAAGAAACGTGCCGGGTACCGTTTTGACGGGAACAATCGCATTTGGCCGCCGCGTCCCCTTTCGAGATTGCCTCGGTCGCGTTTACGAGAGATCGAAATAAAAATTCGCAGACGGCCCGACGTGAGGGTCGAAAGTTCGCGACCGACGGTGAAGGAGTGGAGACGGATTAGGGCGTCGTGACGTATGGTCAAAACTACCGTCACACCACCCCGAGGAGATACCGAGCTAGTAGCGTAGTGGTGACACGTCCTGATTATCATTTGGGAGGTAATGGGTTCGATTCCCGTTACCGTCTACCTTGTACTAGGTTTTTTCAAGGGGTTTTCCTCATACACATGTAGCGGGATGGTTACTGCGAATATGCACACCATGTGCGCCTACTTAGGCGAAGGCTGGGGTAGTAGTTACCCCCTCAGAACCCTAACTCCATTCCTTCCGATCCTATCCTGACCACACCATACTTAATCCCACCATGCATATATACGCAATGTATGTATGTATGATGGGATTCCGTGATTGTGGCTGAAGGAGCTCGGAAAGTTTGAGCAGCCCGCCCTCCCCTTGGCAGAGGGAATGAAATGCGTGGCCCTTTCCTTTTTTCCCCCGAGGGGATGGAACACACATGTGATGGTGGAGGGGCGGTTTTTCTTTTTTTTTCGGAACTTTGCACCAATGTAGATCGAGACCAAACGCTAAAACGGGATTTTTAACTTTGTTGTATCCCCTCCACTTTTTAAGATATACAGTGTTAAAGGTTGTTAATAAGGTTTAAGAATGGAGGTATTAAATTTAACATACTACTGATTTTTTGTGTTAAGGTATTACCCTGTGTATTTAATAATAACTAACTGAGTGTCGTGTATACATACATTAGTTCATATTTATTAATTCTAAAGTAGGACAGCTGAGGTGTGCATTTAACACATTTGCACACAACACCTTCCCCATTAGGTTTTATTAATTACATTAATTACTTATGTAACTTTCCTCCCCCTTTTTTTTTGTTAAGCTAACAAGCTAACTTAGAACTAGCATTCACACAACACACATTCCTTAATCTATTTAACTCTATATAATGCAAAATACTAAAATTAATGGAAAATCTTGAATGAGGTTAATAATAATAGTAACTTAAAATTATGTACTGGAATAATTATAAATGATTATATATATATATATATATATATATATATATATATATATATATATATATATATAATTGCTTTTTATAATATTCATGAAAACTATTAATAAACATGTAATAATAAATGCTTAATATGCGTTTAAGTAGTATAGGTATTCGTATCTAACAGTATCATTACCTACTTTAAAAAAAATTATCGCACAGTCAAGCAAAATAATTATTATGCATTTTTAACTTGAGTTTAAATTTATATTAATCTAATTGGATGCAATTTAAATATATCTAATAATTAATAATAATAATGTTATTTTAATTAAAAAGGTAATAAGTAGAAATACCTGTAAGTAACTATATTGAATCGCTTAGTAATATTTTCTTATCCTATTTTTATGGACTACTAAATATTTTGAATTTTGGTCCCTTAAAGTACAGTTTACATCTTCAAAACTAGTTACTGTATATGGCCCTTTATACATCGGGTCCAATTTCTGTCTTGCTTCATTAGATAGCAATACCAAATCTCCTATATTTATATTGACATAAGGATTGATTTTCGTATCAAAGTTTTCCTTCGTTTTATGTTTTGCGTATTGCAAATACTTTCTGGATCTAACTAATGCGGTTTGTAATCTAAATTTCACTTCTTTGGCATAATTTTCTATATTATAGATTGGTGAAATAGCCTTATTGGAGGAGAAATCGCTCGGTAGATTTGGAATCTTTGCAAAAACAAGTTCGAAAGGGGTATAATGATGTACTGTGGATGGGGTTGTATTGTAGCAATAAGTATAATAAAGCAACCACTCATCCCAGTCAGATCGCGAATCATTAATATACATCCTTAGGTACTCATTCAAGACTCTGTGATTTCTTTCCACTGTTCCAACTGTTTGTGGCCTATAATCAGTAAAAGTTTTTTGTGAAATATTTAATAAATTTGTCAATTCAGTTCAAGTTTCATTTACGCACTCGGTACCCATGTCGGTACGTAACTCTCTCATAGGACCGTAAATTAAAATGAAATTTTCGAAAATTGCACGTGCCACGGTTTTAACTTCTTTATTAGGAATAGCAACAGTGATGAGATATTTTGTTAAATCACACTGAAGTGTAACCGCGTAAGAATTTCCAGAGTTTGTTTTTACAAATGGCCCGATTGTGTCAATGATTACTGAATCAAAGGCATTCACGGGTGTTTCTGTAATACAAACTGGTTCAATTATTTTTCTTCCTGGTTTATTCACTTGACATTTATGACAAGTTTTAACGAATTTTGCGACATCTTGACGCATTTTCTTACAGTAAAAATAGGAACGAAGTTTAGCTAAAAGTCTTGTTTTACCACAGTGTCCACCTAGTAGAGGATCTGTATGAAATTTGATAATTAGCTTTTGTTTTTCTTCGTCAGTTTTTACAACTTGAATTGGTTTTGTCAAAAGTATGGTCAAGTTCTTGAGCATTGAATTACTAATTCTTTTAAATTCATATAAATTAACGAAATTGAAAATATCACTGTTAAGCTCGAGCTTTACTTTATCAATTCCATGGTTACCAGCTAATGTTTCAAGCTTGGAAATTACCTGCTCTAGTGCGGGCTTTCCTAAGTAACTATGAGAATTATACTTAATAATAACTTTAATTTGGGATCCCTTAATGTTTATATTAGTATTATTTAGTGCACTTTTTATAACTTTAAAATTCAACTTAGGAATTTTATAAGCTTCAAAATTCTCTAGTGTTTCGTAGATTTTATATGTAGTAATTTCGTCTCTTTTTGGTTCATCTTTGAGTTCCTTTTTGTCTATACAGTCATTCTGTTTAGGAGTTATTGATCTTGTCTGTACGGAGTATACATGTGCTTGAGTCTCTTTCAATTGTTCAATGTCAATTCTCTAAATTGCGTCACTTCCTACATTATCTTTGCCCTTAATGTATTCTAATTGAAAATTATATTCTTCTAAATCTAATCTCATTCTAGTAAGTTTGGAATTGGGGTTTTTCATGGAAAAAGATAAACAAGGGGTCGATGATCAGATCTGACTGTAAATTTGTTACCGTAAACATATGGTCGGAAATACGAAATCGCCCAATGAACTGCTGCGAGTTCTTTCTCAATTATTGACTTATTAATTTCACCTTTAGTGAAAGCACGAGATGCATATGCAATCGGAAGATCCTGATTGTTATGCAGTTGACTGAGAATTGCGCCGCAGGCATAATTAGCAGCGTCCGTAGTAATAATGAATTCTTTATTGAAATCTGGATATTGCAGTATTGGTGGTTGAATTAGCGCCAGTTTTAAATATAAAAACAATTTTCACATTCGTCTGTCCAGTTGAATGTAATGTTTTTTCTGCAAAGGTAATTTAATGGGTATGTTAAAAGTGCGAAATTAGGAATAAACCTACGATAGTAGTTGCAAAACGCTACGAATCTTCTAACATCATCTGCATTTAACGGCTTAGGATAATTTTTTATAACTTCGAATTTTGCTGGATCTGGAGAAATTCCTTTATCTGTAATTAAATGGCCTAGATAAGACACGTCCTTTCTAAAGAATTGACATTTCTCGGGATTTAGTTTTAAACAGTATTTTCTGCAAGTTTCAAATACAGCTTCCAAATCTTTCAAATGATGCTTTTCTGAACATCCGACAACAATTATATCATCTACATACATAAATGCTTTTTCATGTGTAAGCTGTGCAAAAGCGATTTGCATCATACTTTGAAAGCTATTGGGGCTCACTGATAGTCCGAAAGGCAAACGTTTAAATCTGTATGTGCCTGAATTAACGGTAAAACTAGTTATATCTCTAGATTCTTCCTTCAAGGGAATTTGATGAAAGCCTGACATCAGATCTAAAACCGAAAACCATTTCGCTCTGCCTAGTTGATCTAAGATGTCCTCTTTGTGGGGTAGTGGAAATCTATCAGCTATTAATTTCTTGTTGACTTGCCTATAATCGATTACTAATCTCCATTCCTTGGTATTATTTGCCGATTTTTTCGGTACTAACAGAATAGGTGAATTATAACAACTAACTGATGGTTCAATGATATCATATTTCAATAATCTGTTAACTTGTCTGTTTATTTCAGGTGTTTGAGAATGAGGTAATCTATAGTTTTTTACGTATGTGGGTTCGTCAGTTTTAGTTTTCAATTTTTGTTCGTAAAAATTATTATGCGTTAAAATGTCCTTTTTTAGAGTAAATATGTCAGAATAATTGTTACAGAGCGTTTTAAATTAATTAATGTATCTGAAGGAAGATTTTATTTTCAATATTTGATTTTAGTTTTCATATAAATCGCTTTGTCTATCAGTAACTTCGTTTGTAATGGAATAAATGTTGTAGTTTTCAAGATTTTCAGTTTTATATTTAAATCTGAAATAGGATATCTTTATTATTGATATTAAGAAAATTTATTAGTGCTGTGTTCCTCGTGTTACGGTACGTCTAACAAATATACCTTTTGCTATTTCTTGATTTGGAACGTAAGTGCCAGAAAAATCATTATTTAATTTTATCTCACGGGTAACTTCCGACCAAGCTGGAAAAATAAACGTATCTTCGTCTGGTCCACCACGAAAAGGAATGATAAAATTTTGCGAATCCCGTATTGTTAGCGACCAAGTATTATAATCCAGTATACATCTAAATTTTGATAAGAAATTTCGACCTAAGATACCATCGGCAGCTAGGGGAAAATCATTTTTAACTAACTGAAACTCTTGATGAATTGATTTATTATTGTCAATGAAAATTTCTAATTTAATTGCCAAACATGATTCTATACATGTATTTTTAATTCCGCGAATTGTATAATTTCTCTTTCTTGTCTGAAGTTGTACGTCAGAATTTTGAAGCTATCTTTTAAAAGAGATATGTCTGCCCCTGAATCTACTAAGAATGTAAAACATCCAAATTTTGTTGATTAATTTACGAAGTTTGAAAATGATAGATTAAGAATGCTTATTGGTTGTCGATTTCCGTATCCCCCATCCTCATCGGTATGCCCTCACATTTGCTGAAAACTGGCTATTCGCAAAACCTTGACGTTTTCCAGCTCTTGAATCACCGCGATCATTATAATAAGGTCTACTAGTATTATTTGTACCATGGTAATTTTGGCGTGAAAAGTTACCGCGATTTCCATTTCTTCGGTTAAAATTTCCACGATGATAGTTATGGTAGAAGCGATTAAAATTGCCTCGTCTTTTGGGGTTTCCTCTCATTGAGTTGCTAAACATAATTGTCGCGTTACTGTTATCTGAATCAACACTAAAATATTTGGTTAGAGCATCCTGAACTGCTTCAAACGTACCTGCTTCTATAGCTATTTTTGCTCTTTCAGATTTAGAATTTGAAATCAAAGTTTTAATTACTTTATTTTTCACAAAAGATTGCGCTGTCTTGACGAACTCCTTCCGAGATGTATGCTTGTTGAAGACTTTCTGCTAATTGATCAATCTGTTGCGTAAATAGTGACGTATCTCTGCCTTGTTGTCTAAGATTTAATAGTCGTGCTTCGATAACGTCGGATTTATCACCCCTGCATTTGAACTTTAATTCAGTAGTAAGTGTTTTCAGATCGGTAACCTTATCAGTAGTTGCAGATCTTGCTTTTCCCGTTAATCGCGTTTTTACTAAGGTTAAAGCATTATCCTCGTTGCCCGTGCAATTTTTGCTAAGTAGTAATAATGAATCAATAAACGAGTCTAATGCCGACGAATTACCGTCAAACGATTTCGGAAGAATTTTATCAGCTAGATTAATAAAATCTGATAACGAAGTCATAGTGATTATTGTTTATGAAAACGATTTTTGAAATTCTTGTATTACCAAATTAATATCTAATTTCTTTAATTTAGGAGGAATTTCGAAATACAAATCGAGTTTCGAAAACGCATTGATTGTACGCTCACGAATTTTGTGAAATATAATATTTATTATGCCTTGATGTTCCAAACTGCATTGGCTCCAAGAAGTAGTTGCAAGTGTAACATATTCATTGTATATATTGATAATTTCATTTAATATTTCAAGTCTAACTTCTTCAGTTTTTGGAACTAACCTCTTGATTACTCTCTTAGTTTGTACATAATGATCATCTTGCAAACGTTTTAAATTTGCCTCTAAGACTTCCCACAGCATTGATAACGCTAATTGTGAAAACCAAAAATTACATCGACCTTTGACATCATTTAGTATTAATTTAACAAAAAATTTTTTTTCTTTCATTCTATCAAAATTAGAATGACATTTTTTTTTCTGATAATTATTAAATAAATGTTCCCATTTCACAATGAATACGCAATATTGCATATTTACGAATTTGTGTATTAAGTCAATTACCTACTGTTATCAGCAATTCTACGTTGTGCCGTTGTTGATTGCTTCGACTGGACTTTGGTGATATCTTCCATATGTCGCAATTGATCCTTTTGGTTATTTCGACTTCCCTGGTATGATTTGTGATCTTGAATTGTCTGCACTTTGCGCTCACTCAGTAATTTATCACGTCGCGACGCCAGCGATTTGTCGATTGTTCATATATTTGTTAATTAAACTACATTTACTGAAGATGCTGCACGTCTAAGCGTTCTACGCTTGATGTGACTATAAGTTTTTACGATTTTTAAAATAAAGCTTACCACCACAATTACGAATATTATGTAGAACATAATTTTTACATCACTAACTAACTGTATATTAGATGTCTGCGTAATAAAATTTGCATTTACCGCACCGTTTTCAGTAAGCTCTTGATCGGCATGATGACTTTGAGTCTTACCTATTTGTTTATATTTGGTTTTAGATTTAGTGGTAATAAGTTTTTCGTGATTAACTCACTATTCCGGTACTCGCACTCATATTTATTTTACGTACACTGTCACGGTCGCCATGTTAAAGGTTGTTAATAAGGTTTAAGAATGGAGGTATTAAATTTAACATACTACTGATTTTTTCTGTTAAGGTATGACCCTGTCTATTTAATAATAACTAACTGAGTGTCGTGTATACATACATTAGTTCATATTTATTAATTCTAAAGTAGGACAGCTGAGGTGTGAATTTAACACGTTTGCACACAACAACAGTCATCTTCCTTATTTCGTGCACCCGGACTCTGAAATTTGAAATGTAAGTTCTTTAGGACATCTAGAAGATGAATCCGTCAAAAAACGCAAGTAGACTTTTTTTGACCAAAACTCGAACCTGGAATGAGGCTAATGTTCAAACGTTAGACGGGTTCTACTATGAGTCTGAAACACAATCCAACTTTTAAAGTGATTCTAAATTTAAACCGAGCTTTACAATGAACGAAAAACTTTACCACTACCAAATCGCTCCAAACTACTCTTAAAATCCTTTTGAGGCCTTTTGTAATCATTTTGGGGTTTAATCAAATTTTACGTTTCTAAATTCAACCACCTCCCAATCGCTCATAATTTATATACACCAATAGCAATTGTCGCTCTAATTTCATATGTGGCCAATAAATAATTCTTAAATTTTTTATGAAAGGATTTTTTCACTAAATTTGTTGAATTTTTATTGATTCAATCCCTTCTTAATTTACATTACTTTTATCTAATATAATACTGTAACATATGCACGTAACGTACTGCCATTAGAAGTATGATTTTTGTTAAAATATTTTTATAGAATGAACAATTTAAATTTGTTTCAATTAATAATTACAAACATTGCACTAGAACACGTTTATCAATATAAAAATACTATAATTTAGCATGATGATATTTCATTCAATTAAATTTTAAGTGTTTTAATATTATTTATAATTATGTGTTAGATTTTTCTATAATCTTTCAAATTTAGAAATAGTTCATATCTCTTTAAAACTAAAAATATAAATTTATTTTTTAATGCTTTAAATTTTTAAGTTGGCACAAATGTGCATCGAAATTATAATTATTAAAAATCCCAAAATTAAAAAAAAAACATTCTGCTCAATAACTCAATAATAAACATACTTTTAATGTAATTATGTACTTCTTTTGGATGTTTATTTATAATGTTTTAAAGTAATTTATTTAAATTAAATTTCAAGTATCTCAATTTAATTATAATTATGTTATTTTTGAAAACAATATTTATTATAATTCGTTATATTTTTCATATTACATTTAAATTAATCAATTTATTAATTTAACTAACTATCTATTAATTTAATTAACTACAATATTTACATTTGCACTACGTAGATTTTACCACAGCTTAAAAATTTCGGAAAGAACGTAACGTTTTCATTGTGAATGTTACATTTGTTATTATTTAAATACATAACCTTTTTATAAAGTACTTTCACATTTGAATTAATGTTTAAATAATCCAAGTACAAAACAATTCAGAGTTTATTTTTTATTCTTATAAAATTATAATTGAAACTACTATGTATTTGTTTATAGTCTACAGAAACATCTCAAAACATATAAACATACAGTCCAGTATTACTAATCTTAAACAATGTATTTATCCATAACAGTTAGGTATGTGAGTATGATTAGTAATTTTTTTTTAATTAATTTTAATTACTATTTCTTTTTAGATCATTTGGAGACCTGTAAAAATGTAAAATAGGATATACGAATCAAATGAATTATTAGAATTTAAAGACGGAATTTGTTTTAATATAGTAATATGCATTTATCTATCCTTTAATAAAATCGTGACAGCTTTAACACTGAATCCTTTTCGAACTGTATAGATGAAAGTTTTAAAATTTTTCTGTGTATAATAATTGATTATATCCATAACAACATATTTTTATATATGCAATGAGAGTGATATCTATTAACTTAAGTGACAATGTGTATAAAACGAGAAGATTCACTATAAAATCAAAGTTAAGATGAAATAATACTATTAAGCTTGAGTTTTATATAAACCTCTTAATTTTGTTTCATTAAATGAATATATTCCTTTTACGAGTACGTTATAAACCTGACGTTTCTTATATTGTAAATACTAGGCATGATCCTTTAATGATAATTGATATGACATTACAAAGCTAAACTAAATCAACCAAAGTAAGTAAGTACGTTGCTATCAAGTAGATTAAAATTTTTTATATGCATATTAATATTTCATTATGTACTATGTACCTCTCAAACCTACAACCTATCCGAAATATTTCTAATTCATACTTTGGATTGGAAATAATCTTATTAGTACCGTATTCAAGTTTCTTTGTAAACATATTTATTGTTCAATCAATTTACTTATATTTATATAAATTTACCTGAAAGCTATACTAAGTCATACAAAATTATGCTTTTAAAATACTGACTGAACTATTTTTTACCTGATGATGCTGCATACTATATGAGTGAAACTGATTTTAAAGTTTCACTATACTGTTTAAAATGGCAATTGTTTCAACAACACTGCATCTTCCTCAGATTGAATATTTCAACAAAATTTATTTGATATCCAACAAGATTGTAATTGTACCTTTGAATATATCATAAAGAAGTAAACTTTATTCAACTAAATCTTTTTGTACTTTGTGCTTTGTTAAGTATAGAGTTCTTTAATCAATTATACATTTTATATATTGTAAATTAACCATAACTCTTATTCCTATAACAAATTTATTTTGATTAATAAATGCTTTACAATATGTTAGCAGTTTATATTGTGTTTCATCATAACCATTCGTAGTACATCTTATTGTCCTTTTTGATTAATGTACTTTTATCCTCATTTTGTTACTTCTTATTTTCATAAATATTTCCTTGATTTGAATGTATTCTCAATTTGTTGAAATATATTAAATATTTAAGTTGACTATTTTCAAAAGTTTAAGTTGGCAATTTTTATATATAATAATTTCATATATACAAATTGTTTAAATTGTTATTTACATATGACTTTGATAATATTGTATGTCGAAAAGAAAATTAATTTTACAATAGCCGACTACTTGAAAAATTTAATTTATTCATCCTTAAAGGTCTGAATGACATTTAGAGGATCAACGGCTTAATTTAATAATGTTACATGTCAAACTGTACTTTCATAAAATATTATGTTTGTAACATTACATGCCACAAGATATTTCATTTTACAATTGTTGAATACTTCCAAAAATATAATTTGGCATTGTTTACAATTTCACAACGTTTTCATTTTCATAAATATTATTTTAGTATGTCAAAAAGAAACTAAATTTAATATAGTTGGCAACACTTAATGACAATTGATAAATTCCAATATTGAGGTTAATGTTCCAGTTGGTACATTCATAAATATTATTTTGGTAACGTTGCATATCAAAAAGTTGAATACTTTCAAAAGTTTAATTTGCCAACATTTAAAATTCTGAGTGACAATTGTTAAAATCAAACATTTAGGTTAATAACGTTACCTACTTAAACGTATAAGTTGGTACATTCATATTATTTTGGTAGCATTGTACGTAAAAAGTTGAATGCCTTCAAAAATATAGTTTAGCAACATTTAAGCTTTTGATTGACAATTGATAAAGTCAGAACTGAGGTTAATAATTTTACTTATTAAGATGTTTAAGCTGGTACTTACATTAATATTATTTTGGTAACATTGCGCGTCAAAAAGTTGAACGCTTTCAAAAATATAGTTTGGTAACATTTAAGTTTTTGATTGACAATTGATAGTCAGATACTGAAGTTAATAACTTTACTTATTAAGATGTTTAAGTTGATACTTACATTAATATTATTTTGGTAACATTGCACATCAAAAAGTTGAACGCTTTCAAAAATATAGTTTGGCAACATTTAAGTTTTTGATTGACAATTGGTAGTCAGATACTGAAGTTAATAACTTTACTTATTAAGATGTTTAAGTTGATACTTACATTAATATTATTTTGGTAACATTGCACATCAAAAAGTTGAACGCTTTCAAAAATATAGTTTGGCAACATTTAAATTTTGGATTGACAATTGGTAACGTCGGATATCGACGTTAATAATTTTATTTATTAAGATGTTTAAGTTGGCACTTACGTTAATATAATTTTGGTAACACAACACGACAAAAAGTTGAATGCTTCCAAATATATAGTTTGCCAACATTTAAAGTGTTAAATGACAATTAGTAGTCAGAAATTGGGGTTAAAAATGTTTAAGTTGGTACGGTCGTAAATGTTAGTTTGTTAGCATTAGACGTCAAAATGACAATTCTCTCTAAAAATTACTTAAAGATTACAAAATTCAACACTTCCCGCAAGTGATTTTCTTTTCTTTTATTTACCAGCATTGACAAGGAGAACAACGTAGACTGCTTGGCAAATATACTATTTGTTACTGAAGATGGTGTGCAAGTGGTTCTGTTAGAAAGAGGAAATCCAAAGTAAAGGAAGTTAATGAGGTAAAGAAAATAAAAATAGAAAATTTAGCTAACAGTAATAAAGTTTAGGAGCCTTGCATGCCGACAATTCGTAAGAAAAAATGTTCAGAAAGAATTTTAGAAAAGAGAAGAGTAAATCTTAATGAGCACACAACTGTTTAAAACAAAGAAGTTTTATTTTGAATAATTATGAGCGATTTCTTGTTAAAATGCGTACTACCAAAAAAGATAATTCGACTCGAAACAATACATTTAAATACTTTTTAACCGATAGTAAGGATGAAAGGTCGGTAAGCATTTTTTTCTAGCAACATTAGGTTACAAAAGTTTAACGACCGGGTTGTGCATGCGTATTGTCAAAAACTCCTAACGGAGATCTACAACCTCTCAGTGATCAAAGAGGAAAGAAAACTTCGTAAAGTTATCCGGTATGAGCCAGATAACTGCAACAGATGAGCAGAGAGATAGTGAATCATTGGATATTTGGCTGGATAATTGTTCAAGCCAAAACAAAAGTTGGTTTTTAAGTTTTCTTGTATCTATTGTTAAGTCAGATACCACTTCTTCTAAAAAATGTGTATCAATTATTTTGGGCCAGGCACTCATTTATGAGGACCGACAGTTTCCATCATCAGACTGAGTTGTCCCTAGAGCAGAAGGGAAAAGTGTACGGTTTTCATGATTTCTGGGATGCAGTCCTAGCATCTAATAAGAATCATATAAATATTAAGTGATTGACGTTTGATGAATTTATTGTATAAAACAAGTTACGAAGAAAATGAAGAGCTGAAAGGATTATATTTCCTAATAGCGACCGATATGAGGAAAGGTGGTATGTCATGCCTCGTAAAAAAGAATAAACCGAATGACTTCCCAAAAGAAAAGAAGGAAAGCCTTTTTCATAATTTAAGGAGTATTCTTTCGAGAAACCGAAAACAATTTTGGAGAAGCTGACCCGACCGAAGTGATGAAGCAAGGAAAGAAAGGTGTAGTAGATAAGTTTTTATGTTTAGTGATAATGTTTAAAACAAATAACTTTTTTCAATGTAAAAGTATACATTTTATTTAATAGGCTTAAATCCGGAAAAAAAAAACGAATATTACACATATACGTTTTCTTGTGTAGTAGAGGCCCCCCGTTGTATATGTTTTTATACCAACAGACAATATAATTGTTTCAAAGCGAAAATGCAGCATCTACTTTTCTTTCTTATATTCTCTTTTATTTATAAAACTGACCATCATCACTATCAAATACTATGAGAAAGCAAATCACTATTTTGTCAATATTCTCCAATAGATACAGCACTTTTGCTTATGGGGACAGTATGATCTGGTTAATGCTACCAGTCCTGTTATAAATGTAATAGTAGTTAATTACTTAATGATTATATATCGCGGTTAGCTACTAAATTTCAATTAAAATAGTTGCTTGGCAGTATATGTATATTAATGGAGTATACACTGTGGACCAAATTAAGTTGGCACATAATTTCAAACTTAATAACTTGTTTGTTTGTAAATGGGTTTTAATGATTTTTGGATATGGTATTAGTCAAAATGTTCTTGTTATCAATTTAAAATAAAACCTACCAGTCTTGGCCAGGGCCGGACTTACGGCGATGTTATTAAATCGGTGCGTTTAAACTCGTTGCAAAACCGAAATTTCGCTATTTACAAACCGACTAGTATTTTTTAAGGAGATTTATGGAAAAACAAGGCGCACGCACACGCAGACGCCCACGCACACGCAGATACACACGCACACGCGCACGCGAACGACACGCGTATGTGCACGCACGCGCACGAGCGCACGTACTCGCACACGCACACGTACACGCCCACGCACACGCACGCGTACGCGCACACGCACACGCAGATGCGCACGCACACGCACACGCACGCGCACATGCACCCGCACACGTACACGAACACGCACACGTACACGCACACGCACACGCAGAATTGGTATAATTTCTGTATATAGCGAGATCAATTTCGACTTTAGTCTACTTAAGAAATGCAAGCCCACAATTCCTTTGGTTTTACACATGCCAAAGCAATACGACTGATAGTGAAAATTTCATTGGTTATTACTAAAATTAATGGCAAACTATGAACGTTATTTGTTTCAACGAACGAATTGGAGTGCAGATGTAAATTTTGTGAGTAAAAACATTCGTAAGTAAAGATTAATGAATACATCACACTTTGCTAGAGTACCGCTCTACCAATTTAGACATCGAATTACAAGCGCCAATCAACTAAAGCTTAGTCCCCATGTATACCGGGTGTAAATCAAATACAGGCTACCCCTGTAACTTTTAAACGGGTCGTTAGATTTTGTTCAAATTTTGGTGGGTTATATTAGTGCCAGTTTTTGATTTTTGCATAGAAAACAATATGGCCGACATCCGGTTGTACCGGAAATTATGCAAAGCTGAAAATTTAAATGGAACACCCTACATATTTTTACATATCTGGATTCTAGGGCTTCATATGCATACAGTTCATCTGTCAAATGTCAACTCCGGCGACATTTTAATTTTATCTTTTTAAATTTTTGTTTAATTTTAGATCATTACGACGTCATCTAAAAATATAAGTAATTGACGTACAATTACTCCCACAATATTATTTTTCCTAATAATTAATTTTTGAGAAGTTTGTTAACGATCAAATTTAAAAATAACGGTTTTTTTAACTAAAACTCACTGTTCCCTACAGAAACATACTGGGACACTCTGTGTATTAAATAGTTCTTTCAAGTACTAGTAAAACGATATGCATAGTAATTTCCTTAGTTCCTAAATAAAGCAGTAATTTTTTATTTTTTAATTTTTATTAACACAACATGCTCCTGAAACCGACTCTGTCAAAGTAAAATAACGTTTGAGTTGACATTTGGCAGATGAACTGTATGTATTTGAAGCCGTAGAATCCAAACATCTAAAAATATAAAGGTTGTTCCATTTAAATTTTCAGCTTTTGTGCCATTCCCCATATTGTTTTATTATGTAAAAAAATCCCAAACTTGCTCTAATATAACCCATCAAAACTTGAACAAAATCTATCGACCCGTTCAAAAGTCACATGGATTTACACCCGGTATAGAATAGGTGTAATAGCTGTGTATAATATTATCCGACCTTTTTACTTATGGAAAATTGGTGTTAGTGGACAGCGTTGGCGCTACACAACTTGACCCACCGTACAAACACTGTAAATCTTACAAACGAATAAACAATAGAGCACGAAACCCCATAACCAATCAAACTAGTCCACAATCCACTGCAAACATCCCAAACAAGCGAGAAAACAGCGGAGTCTCACCTATTGGAATATTTTTAAAACTACTGGAGAATTCCTGCAATTGTAATGGAGGGGAAGATTTTAAATTTTATTATGTGAGCATTAGTTATTACAAATCAAATTAATTAGATGCACAGTGTAGTCGCATAAATGTATTGCGTAAGATTTCACTTAAAATGACTACCTTCTATTAATCGTCTTTAAAACTCTTCATGTGACCCAACAGTACAAAAAACCCGTGTTATTTATTTTCAGTTCAAGATAACAATTAATGATATGAATTAGATTAGGCAATTGGTATTTTACTCATAGGACATTACTTTGTCAGGTGTGGCTGAAATCTGCCACGGAACCTCTTTCCTCTCGAATTCTATGTAGGAATTTCATCGTTAATTATTGTTTAGTCGGTGTTAAAATTACGTTGTTGCAACTCGTTACTTTGTTGTTCAAATTGTTAACGTAGTTTTGAAAGGAACTTAACCTTTATGTGACTGACAGGGTACCCGGGTACCCTTTTCATTTTTAAACCGTTGTAACACTTTTATTTTAAAATTTTTGCTTTGAGACTTCGTGACATCTCAAGGACTTATTTACTTTATTTTGCCAAAATATTTTTTTGTTTTCTATATCTTTATGAATAAAATCCTTTAACTTTTTAACCCTTAGGTGACAATAGAGTAACCTTAAAAAGTTGGAATAAATTAGAGACTAAAAGAACTTTTTTGTATTCATATAGAGATAAAATCTACTTATAAAATTACGTCAGATAACATAAAATATGTGTTGTAATTTATTCAGCTTCTCTATTGCAATTTCCGCAATTGTCGACAGAATGCTCATTACGAACCGGTTTTGAACACTGATTGCAACTTTTCCTTGTTTTCCGTCTTCTTTTTCAGCTCTCTTCACAAAAATAACAAGAGTCAACTACTTTACGACGTCCTGAAGTATCACGCTGAATGGGATTTTCTGACAGAACTTCAGGTTTTTCAAAAAGTTGCCGTCCCAAAACCATTTCTACTGCACTTTTCGTAAAATTATTGGCCATAACTCTTGGTAATTTTCATCTGATATGAATCGCAGGCATACATAAATCGCTAGCTAGGCCTTTGAGAAATAATCTGCGTTTATCAGTAGATTTTATGCCTGGGTTCTTTTCCTTGTCAATTACATAAGAAGTTAACTGCTAATATCTATCATATTGTAAAAAAATGCCAAAGACCAACGATAGGTTCTCCGCTTACTTATATTCTGACAGCATTTTGTCCATTATCTACCCCCCTTTAGTCTGGTTGTAATATTTTATAATTTCAGGTTTCTTTCCCCGTGTTTTCACTTCATGCATAGAAGACAGAAATTACTTTCTTTTTCTACGGCATATATGAGCAAAGCGTTGCATCTTTTATAAACAAAATTAGTGGAATTGATTGGCCTTTCTTTAGATGCTTGCATTTTGGCAGACAAAATGACTTATTTTTTCTGACAGTCCCTAAGAGTTAGGTTCCACGAAGCCAAAGTTTTGCAAGTTGCAACGTAGTAAAAAAATTGTCGGTTGTCACATTTCTTCCTGATCCTTTATATTTAGAAACCAGATCAAGGACTGTAGATTCTCCCACATTTGTTTGTCTTTCTCCTTCAGGTGGCTTTCCTTGTAGATCTGACCTTGTAAAGCAGTTTTGAATCGCAAGCCCAAAATACTTTAATTCCGGATTTGGTTTGAAACATATTTGTAAATTTAGTGTGTCCTCTGTAGGAAAAAGTTTTCCACTGTTATGCATTCATTAGGCTGATAGTTTTTGCAGGTTTTGTTTAGCATTTATATATCCCAAATTGGGGCAGTTTTATCCGTTTTAGCCTTGATGAGTATTCTGATTATCAAAACGGATAAAACGTAACAACAATTTTCGATCCGTGACATTGTAGCACGTATAACAATGACCCAATTTCCACCAGATACGTGCCTGGTTTGACTTATGTACGCTTGCTGCGATCAGTATTTCAAAAAGCATCCAGCTCATCCTCGGTAAATGGATGGAATACTTTTGATGGCGGCCTATTTCCAACTGGAGCTGTTTCTAATATCTTTTTGTTATAGTCTTCAAAAACCTGTTTTCCTTTTCGATTAGTCTCTCTTAAAATTATAGAACATATTACATCACTAATGAATAATCTGAACAACTGTTTTGGAGTGAGGGAAGAAATAAATGTAGGAGCTCCAAATCTACCTCTTAAAATATTTCGCCGCAGTGTTTGTGATGTTCGTTGGGGAGTATCACTCAATTCTGAACCATTTTTGCATTTTGTAGTTACAGAAACGTCTGCAGGCTGTAGTAATTCTTCAATGTCGCTTTCATTGTAATCACTTTCTGCTTCAACTACCAAATCCATTTCAACATCAGATGCTTCCAAGTCTTGGTCGTCAGGATTAGGAACGTATTCGTCTTCATCAGATGGCTGAAAGGGCTCTTCGGGATCTTCATCAGACATATACGCTAGCTGCCTAAGCTCTTCTGATGTCAGCCTGAAATATCAATTTTTTATCTAATATATAAAATTCTCGTGTCGCGGTGTTTGTTACCAAACTCCTCCGAAACGGCTCGACCGATTTTTATGAAATTTTTTATGCGTATCGGGTAGGTCTAAGGATCTGTCAACATCTATTTTTCATACCCCTAAATGTTAAGGGTGGTCCAATCCAAATTTTTTTTTAATTTTTTTGACAAAATTTTTTGTTTTTATTTTTTATGATTCAGCATTGAAAAATACATACTTACAACCCTAAATTTTCACCCTTCTACGATCAACCCCTGTTTTTTAATCGCAAAAATATTTCCTAGAAATAATGTATATGGCAAAATAACTTTTGCCGGGTCAGCTAGTAACTTTATATGTTTCTTTTATTTACCTGTACCCTACTCGTATGAAAGTGATTTTTACTAACTCGTGTGATTTTCTCACTCGGCTTTTGGCTCTTATGTCAACATTCACGCTCGCTAAAGAATGCCACTTTCATCTATTGTATTGAAATATTATTTAAACCCACATAAATATTTCACGGTAATTACTCAGAACTTATTATAGTAAAATATAATTTACCTGGTTCGTCTCCATTTTGGTTTTGAAGCACTTGTGCTTGGCCCAGCCTCTTTATCACACATTTACTATAGGTATGCACGTGTTACTAGTTCAACGCTTTAATCACAACTGATGCTATAAACCATAGAGCCTTGCCAATAATTCGTTTTTGCGAGTTTATTCTTGTTTAACGCACGATTTTAGTGCATGGGTACACGGGTACCCCGCCCGTCATGTAACGATGTTTTTTATCCAGTCACATAAAGGTTAATGTTACGTTGGATGAAAATCATTTTAAGTAACGTAATAATTATATTTAAACTGATGGTTGTCGTCTGGTAATGGTGTGAATTTCAAGTTGTATTGAGAGAGATAATGGAGATTCAATGTGCCCGTATTATTTAGGAAGGAGGAGGATTCAGATTCGTCAATTGATGTGTACGTGTGTACAAATTAAGGTAATTGTTTACATATATTGAGCTCTGTGGACAATTTTAATAACGATTGTTTTTTTTTGTTTAATTATATTTACCAGGCGGATGAATACGCTTACTTTGTTTACAAGTCTTGGTTAGGAATCATTCAGGCTGTAACACTAGAACTGTCGCGGCGGTCAATTTGACTGCGTGTTTCTCCGTTGTGCTCTGAGTTACGGTGTTGAGATGTTACGACTTTTCTAGATTTTTGTGTACTTTCAGAATATAAAAAAATATATGAAGAAAACTAAGCCGTTTTAGAGTTTTTTTTTGTAGTATTTGTATAACTGCCGGAACCGTCATTTTGACCGTTCATGTATTCATAATCAGTTTCGAGGTTGTATAACAAAAATAATTACAACGTTGAGATAAAAAAATGTATTTTACTATTATTGTGGTAATTTTTAGGAGTTCACTGCAAGTCAGAACTTGTTTAGTCATGTCCGAAATTATTAATAACCTTCGCTATTTTTACCTACGCTCCCGAGATATGAAAAATGCAGGTTATGACTTGTTTCTATATATATATATATATATATATATATATATATATATATATATATATATATATATATATAAAGTACTTTGAGATTTCAAATTAGTTGCAAGTGAACGTTCTTGTAAGATACTTCTGTACTTATTACGGGGTTAATTTCGTAGTAAAATAATGTGGTCGTCTCGCGGTTTTACACAACAGGCTTTAGATTATCTTGCAGAGTTGGAAAACTTATCTGATTGCGTATCCGAAAAAGCAAATAACCACTCCGAAGTGATGAAGATGTTCCTGTTGATGACAAAAGTAGTAACCAAAGTGAAGAATCTGGTGTCAGCGTAAATAACGTCACTTCTGATCCTTGTACATCTAATGAAATTAGTGATGTCATTGAACACCATCCAAATCGAAAAAAATACATGCATTTACCTGTGGGGAGTAAACAATCATCCAAATCTAATAATATATGGGAAGTTGTGGAATCAAGTGGACCTTATGTTTTTTTTTTATGATTGTGGACCTGAACAGGTTAAATTCAACCTATTGTGCTAAAGCACTCAGGAACGCTTAGGAGGATGGATAGAGGGATAATAAATTGTCAATAGATGCCTATGAACAGCTACCTTAAATTTTTTCATATAAGTGAGAGGAAAACAGGAACTAGGGAGATCATTCCAGAGTTTAGAAGCCGTGTAGAAAAATGTAGATTGCGCTCGTTTGGTACGACAAGTGGAGATTTGTACTGCATACTGATGATGTGAATGAGCGAACCGAGTGTTTCTCGCAAAGATAGCCCGAGATGGTATCAAAGAATATAATTCAGCTGCACAATAGACGTTGTAATAACGATAGTACAAAGAAAGAACTGAAACCATCCTTCTATGCTCAAGGACTGTATGAGAAGTTAAGGACGGTCATTTATAAGCCTAATCGTTCTTTTGAATACGATCAACGATATCGAGAGCGTATTGAGCACTAACCCAGAGGTGAGAATTATATTCCAGATGAGGCCGAATTTGGGACTTATACAGCAGAAGGAGTTGTCGAGAGGTAAAGTACTGCTTAGATCTGTACAAAAAGCCTATTTTACGAGCAGCTGTTTTGGTAGGAGACAGAAGATGGTCAACCCATGAGAGATTTGAAGATGTTGGCTGTACAGTTCAAAGAAATGTTAAGCGAAATGCTCCTGGACAAACTATTTATGCAAAAAGAAATGTGTTTGCTAACTCTGTGCTAAGTGCATTTCGATTGTTTATACTCGTAGATAACAAAACGCTAAAACACATTCAGAAATGTACTGAAATTGAAGCTAAACGACAACTAGGAGACGATACAAACTGGTCATTGTCTCTTCAAGAACTTGCAATATTGCTAACTCGTGGTACTTACGGCGCAAGAACATTACAGCTTGACAGTTTATGGTCTGTTACTTGGAGACCGCAATTTTTTCGTGAGACCATGTCAAGCAATCGATTTCGTGAAATCATGAGATTTTTAAGATTTGATATTCTATCAACACGAAAAGAACGTGTAGTTAGTGATAAGTTTGCTTTGGCGTCCGAAATATGGGATAAATTTTTTAGTAACTGTAATGCTTGCAATGTTCTAGGAGCAAACATTACAGTACTAAATCTAGATGTAGATTTACACACTATATGGCGAATAAGCCTGATAGACTTGGTGTAAAATTTTGGCTAGCTGTTGATACGAATTCTAAATATCTCCTGAATGGTTTTCCTTATTTAGGAAAAGATGATATGCGTCCTAACAACCAACCCCTTCCAGAATATGTTGTTTTAAAATTAATGGAACCTTTCCTATGGGTAGAAATGTTACTACCGACAACTTTTTTACCAGCCAAAAGTTAACAACAATGCTGACAAAAAAAAACACAATAGTAGGAACAATAAACCGAGCAAGAAGAGAATGACCAATTTTTGTATCAAGAATAAAAGGATAGAGATATATTCTACCATAGTAATGAAAAACGATAAAAGCATCTTGTCAATTTATCAGTGTAAAGTTAACAAAAATGTCATATGGCTAAGTACGCTACATCCCACTGTGGCTATAGATGATGTCAAAAAAAAAAGAAACCTGAGACAGTCTTGTATTACAATGAAACAAAGTTTGGGGTAGATGTGTTGGACCAAATGGCTAGAAAATATTCTACGAAAGCTGGTTCACGTAGAAGGCCAGTTCATGTGTTTTACAATGTTTTAGATCTTGCCACAATCAACGCCTGGATAGTTTATAAGGAAGTCGTAGGCACTAAAATAAAAAGAAGAGACTTTATTTTCACTCTAGCTGAGGAACTAAGTATTTCCATTCGAAACAAGATTTTGGTGCAAGTACCAGCACATCTGATACAACGAAACCTAAAAAACGTCATCAGTACCAAACCAAAAATTGTGACCAAAATAAAACTGCTGACGTCTGTTCAACGTGTAACAAATATGTTTGTGGAAAATGTGGAAGTGTAACAAAGAACGTTATTTGTTTGAACTGTAGAGCGTAATACAGCATATAAAACTGTACCGAATTCTAAATGTATTAGAATCGATTTGATTTTTATTTAATTAAAATGGATATTTACCTAAAATGTGTTTCTTTCTCAATTAAGTGTAAAATATATAAAGAATACATCTCAAAATTACCATTCTTGTCCAGCGGTCAAAATGACCGATCACGGCAGTTTTAGGTATTTACAATACGCCGGCGGTGCTGGTATTCATCAAACCCATCACTCCTTTCATTACTTGAATTGATTAAATTTTTCATTCCACTATTAACAACCACAATTTCACCTTCAGTCAAAGATTCATTGCAAATAAAGCAAACTTCTGACATCTTTATAAAATTTTGTAACGGCACAGTTTAAAATTAATGTCACAGGCCAACTGTATTTGAGTGTATGAGTCACAAAACCAATATTCTAATAGTTTTACTTCAAATGGATGACCCGATGATGCATACTGACCACATATGAATGCATATTCGCATTTTCCAGGTTTGAAATCGCGATGAGTCGAGAACGGTGCTTCGTAGGAGCAAAGCAGTGTTACCTTTTTGTAGAGAATTTCACGATCTACAAGTTTCTTTCATAAAAACGATAAAAACGCATAAGCGGGATCGATGGGTACTTTTGACACAGCATTTGTAATGACGTATTCAAGACATGTACAAAAATCCAGCTTATTGGGAATGAATGCAAACACACACTTTTTTTATCTATTGTGTCTGGATTATAATAGATGTATAATCTCTTAACCCAAGATAAATCTTATTTGAATTATAACAATGTTTGCATAATTAACTATCAAAACAAAAATGAAAGTTAGATATCAGAATAAATAATGGGACACTGAAGCAGCCAAATAAATTATTTTAGGCGGCCTACTAAAGGAAACGATTTTTTTATTGTGCTCTTGGCCTTGACCTAACTCGCTTTCATAATCGAAAAAAGGTTAGTTTTTATCTCATTGCCCATAAACTTATTTAGAAATCAAACGGAAGATGAACATACAAAAATTGTAATAAAACATACAATGGATTGTTCATTTTATGCGAAATGTTTCAGGGACATAAATATATTTTACATCTGAAATATTTTCATTACGAAAACCGTAGTTTCATTTCAACGTTAAAAATTACATCAATCCGGTTATCATTTCTAAGTTTATCTTTTTAATATTTGATATTTAAATTAAAAATTTTATGTCTTTAGAGGTAATGGAATTTTTTGTAAAGTTTTTCAATTTCAATAAAAGTACTATCGACCGATTTAGAAATTACAAACACCTGAAGGGCCTGACTTTTAATTAAGTAAATACATAAAAAAATTAAGTGTTACTAATTAGTTAGTGGAGAGACTATCACATAATACGCTGTTTTAATGGGTTGAAATCTTGTCATATGTAGGTTAAGAGTTAATCAGCTAATAAAGTTATCACCTAATTTATACGATACATAGATCAATATAAGTTTATGAAATTGCTGTGGTGATCTTGAGTTTAATTAAATGCGAGAATGTGCTTACACAAATTTTTCATTACCGGTAATTAAACAATAGCTAATTGTCTTACAGCAGGATATAAAAATACATTTTTAGTCTAAAATGATTTTAAATTGTTTTTAATATCAAATGTAAAAATTAAATAAATAAATCAGAAAGGTAACTACAGCGTTTAAACTAGTTCTAATTGTTTGGTTTTCTTTGCGCCTAGTCTTGCAAAAAAAATTATTAAATACCGTAGGAGTAACAATTATTTAAGGCACAACAAATATAAGGGAGGTATTTAATCTTCGAGGATGTTTATAATACTGAAGCGACAGCTGGGAAATATACTCTTGCTAGAAAGTTATGGGCACTGAATGCTGGATTGCTCATTTAAATTTTCGCAAAAGTACATAGTGTGGCAGAAGCTTATATAGCGGTATCCATTCAAAATAAACTGGATGTTGAGCACAAAATGTTGTTACATTCGATCTATTAGAATTAATGAACTCTCGTGTTTCTTTAAATTTTGCTATTTCTCTAAAAATAATAACATTTCTCTAAGTTTATCTCTGTAATTTCTTGAATATATTACGCTTCACAATTAAAAAAACATTTTCTGTAGTGGTTAGGTAAACCTTTTGATGGTCACTTATATGTTATATTTCAACTTCATGTGTTGGGTGTCACTGGTATATATCCGTTTGACTTTCGCATATTTGACTTTTAATTTCACTTACTTCCGGTCTATGCTTGGCGAAGGAAAAGCCATTTTGTGTTTCCTAAAAGAAAAATGTAAATTTCTGGACTTTATTTGGCCCATCGATGATTATCGGTTTATAACATTTTTCTAAATTTTGTGCCAAATCACTATAATTAGTGGCTGCAATCGATTTATATCGGATATGTAGGAAATACGAAAAACAGGTGAGCTTTTGTCACGCTTGGTTTTTTTTGTTCTTCTACCACGTTTTACCTTCAGGCAATTGATCTGTTTCGATTCAAGAATTAAATTCATTAAGAAAATCAATAAACCAATTAGCTAAAGGGGTTAAACTTAACCTCACAAATTTGTCTAACCACGAAGTTGTGTTTATACTTTTGATTTGCTGGTAAGAATGTAACAACCTACTTAAACGGTTGCTAGCTTTATTTTTATTTTAGGGGAACTCATACTCGAAATTAACTCAATCCATTTCTCAACGTTACTAAATAATACTTTTCTGATTCTTTACCTCATTGAAGGTAAGATTGCTATTCATGCTTTCATTTAGCTGTATATATTTAATTTTAGAGGTACTTTTCGTATGCTATACAATATACCTTTGGTACGCCACATAATATACTTCTCGTACACAATCTAAATAAACTGGTATGCTGTGTAAATATATGCACATTTGTATATAATTCGTATACTGTTTCGCTGATGAAGTGTGTTACTTATTACCTAATTAGAAAGAAATTTGACTTCCACACCTGTGAAAATTTGAAATTGTAACTTTTCGACAGGCTGGGATATAAAGATAAGTTATAAATCACTTATATTCAGTGTCTTTTGGATACCTTAATGCTTTGGTTAATCTGTGACCAATCCTAAAAGTTGTATAGATTTATGTACATGTTTGTAATAAAACTTTAAGTGTTATTGCACAAATTTTTGCGCTTATACAGTTAATTGCTTTGGGTAAAATGTTTGAGTATAAAAATAGCATGTCTATTGGTAATGTATGTAATTAAACACTGTTTTTTAAGAAACTGTGTAACTGGATGCATTCAGCTCAACAGATTCGAGTTAAAGGTTTTATTAACCACCTGATCAATTCTATTATTGTTGTTTACTGCAAGTTATTCATAGCAATTGTATTATTGCTATACTCTATTATTTATATGTGCCTTTACAACTTGGGGAATGCTTAAATTACATGTTTACTGTATTTTAATAAAGACTATAAATCTTATGTTTTAGCATAACTTTGAAATTCTATATAATATTACTTTGCCATTTTTGGATGTAAATTTCACTTAATTATTCTCTGTGGTTAACAATTTGTGTAACACGAGTGAATTACTTATTTATCTAGGGAATTATCTCCCTTTTACTTTTTTTTGGGGAATGTAAATAAATTATCTATATATGTGTGTACATACAAACGCAAACTATATACTGCCATTATTAGAAATTAATATACCGCTTTTGTTTTGGGGACTTTCTACTATACAATTATTTTTTTCCTAGTGCTCAGATCCTTGAACATTTTCGTTACTTGGCTAGAAAAGTGGCAAATTAACTAATTATCTAGGGATGGCTGTTTTATCCTTCTAGCTGGCGCCCTTCTCTTCTCTTTCAGCTGTATTCATCTGTATCACTGTGGGACCCATCCATCTCTAACGTGACCGAGCTACCGGCAAGTCCTATATAAAGGTATCTCCTCTGTTGCGGTAAGTTTTAGCACAAAGTTGAAGTTTGCACGTAACAATGTGCAGAAAAACCTCTAATGCAGTTCAACTAAAGCTAGTGCATCTCAATCATTAAAATTTTGACACCATCGCATACTGAAATACTGAATATAACTCTATAAAAACATCAAATTCAGTACTACAAGAGTCCGGTGAATCAACGCAGACAAGTTCTATGTCTTTTAGTGCCATAGAAACAAAATGGTTTTTTTATCAATTGTACGATATTTAATTTTGAAAAAAAATAATTAGGTATTCATACTATTGTATAGATGTAAGTTGCTCTTTTAAGACCGGAGTGCGAAAAGGTTGTTTAGTCCATTTGTATGCGTTAAATGCAAAGTAGACCAAGCGGCACGTTTAATCAGGGCGATTGTGTTAATCTAAGGGATAGAGGTTACTGGCGTGTCGACGCAAGCATTCCATTCAGTATTATTATGATAGCGAGCTAGCAGGTGAAATCCTGGTAAAAGGGAACTAGGGCAGTTGGTGTAAGATATAGTCCACCATTTAAAGAGTCATGGTTGAGCAGAACAGATGCTATGGCCGTTTGAAATGTGCACATCATTGATCTTAAGTAACTTGCCGTTAGACCGCATCCTCCATCAACGTGGCCGCAGGAGTGGCCAGTAAAATAAGCACGACAATCTTGATAAGCGAGAAAAGTAAAGCTTATGCCACAAATACGGCGTGAAAGTTGATAGAGATATTCGATCCCAACGACAAGCAGGTTTCCCTCGACCATTGAAGCAATAATTGAGTGTTCTGGAGCTCACGCATGGCTGGTCTAGCAAAAAAAGGTGCGGGTGATCCATGCGAGTCTAGGGAGAATGGTGAAGCGATGTTTTTATCGCCTAGAACAGGTTCATTACGGTAGGTATAAATGGAGGAACCGATTAAAAACGACCTCTCCAGGGTGAAACAATTTGGTACGGTAATCAATGAATTTGAATTTAGGGGAAGAGATCCAACGAAACAATGCATATCTAGCGAGAATACTGTGTGATATATAGCATATGGGCTGTCTGATACGTAAAGGGAAACCGTTTACGCAACAAAATGCGCAACGCCTGAGATATTGTACAATAACCTCGTGGTTGGGCTAGAATTCTATACAAAAAGGTAACGGCGGTTCAACTCTCCACGTCGAGAGCGATGAAGGGCGGTAGTTAGATTGACAAGTTTTTTAATTTCCAGCAACGGACTACGCATCTGAGACAAGGTTTCCCGATGGAAAAGAAAAAGCGGTGTATGCGTTGTAGCTCTATCGACCACATACTGCCGGTGTGCCCTAAGACGGCAACAGCAAGGGTAAGAGGCACACCTTATTACAACTGGCGGATATATTGTATACAACGGCGTATGTGCAGCAAGCAGTTGATGATTAAGTTGGCGTTGGTTAGGCGTTTGGCGTTACTCAAAATGCGGAAAGTGCCTTGGAGTTACGCGAGGCGTGGCTTCAGACAAAGGTTGGTGGACTGAAATCGAAGGTGAAAGAGTTGGTGTGTTTTTGGGGCAACTAATGCTGGCGAGGGAAAGGCCCGAAGGAAATAAGGTGAGTCATTTTTAAAAAGGACACAAGTACAACAAAATTTGCACACACTAATTCAGCGTACGCAAACCCTATAGTTTTGGTACCTAAAAAACTGGAAAAGGGCACATGTGTGGGGCATAGGGCGCGAAATGAAATTACAGTAAAGTATTGGTATGCACTTCCATTGATACCGGACTTGTCGAATAAGTTGGCCGGAGAAAGATACTATTCGGCACATGACATGGCCCATGGCTATTATCAAGTACCTATACACCCAATCTCAGGTGGACAAGACAGCGTTTATTACTCCTGATGGCCAATATAAGTACTTGAGAGTTAATTTTAGCCTGAAGAATGCGCCAGCGGTATTCCACCACATTATGGATACCATGCTAGGCGCCCTGCGGCATGGCGAGCAGTTAGTGGACATAGAAGATTTTCTGATACCTTTCACTACGATAGAGGAGAGTCTGACTCTTTAGGTAAGGTGTTGGAGCTGGTGGCGAATGTAAGTGTAGAGTTACGACTGGCCAAGTGCTCCTTCCTGATGAATAAGGTAGAGTACTTGGAGTACAAGATTAATGTGTAATTCGTTCCATTTGGGCAACGTGAGGTAGGCGGTTCGACCCATTTCTACACCTACAGATGTGCAGGTAGATAGGCAATTTTGGAGTTGATTTCTTAGTTTAGATGCGACGGACTGACCTTGCCAAAAAGAGCGTAGCGTGTAGATTAGAATTCGAATGTTGGCATTGTAATCATACTGAAACGAGCACGCGTGAATAAGGCGTGGCAACCATTAGAATTATTCAGTGAGTGGAACGTGTAAGATGATTGAAGGTGTATCTAATTGGCATAAAATTCAAGGTGGGCCGACTATGTCAGTAAGGGCGATTCGGTTGAAAAGAGAGTGACCACGGATTTCAAAGTGGTGGTTAGCTATCTAGGATTGTGGCTGCGGTAGAATATCGTAGTGGTGTTGATCCCTTTAAGGTCTGGCGTAGCGGAAAAAATTGCAAATTATCAAATGAGAAGCATAGGGTATATGGAATTACTTTATCTGGCGACCGGCTGTATACACTATCTATGGCAAGATTTAATTTGGCGAGGCCGTATCATGACTACATTATTCATCCTGGTGTAGAGAAGTGTCTCAAGATGACTCAATACATTACTAGGTTTGTGCGGTAATGTTTAAAATGTGCATTTGCTAAAGGAAATTCTGGATAATCAATATGCTTTTAAATTGGTGAAGGTAAATAAATGACCAAAAATTCACTGAAAATAACTATATTATGAGTAAAAGAACAGCATAAAAAACCTCATGTAAAGGGCAAGTACAATCAATGCAACATTCTCCAGACACCGGGACATAAACAAGAGTAATTAATTCGTCAAAAACAAAACCTAACACCTAAAAAAATAACGCTGCATCACATATTCAAAAGCAGTCACGAATGCCAGGGAGAAGTAATATCAATTACTTCTCCTTGCGTAAGCAACACCAATACACATATACAAATAACAATAATAAACAGTATTACCTACTGCATGTGCTAAATTCCGGTTTTATCAAAATTCAATCGAGTAACTAACTTTATTACTATAAAGAAAGAGCTTTCTGAATATCAACACGTTCAAACTATAATGGCATCGGAATTTCTACTGCAACATTCAAATTTTAAATTACACCAGACAGTATAATGAACAAGCAAACTAATATACAAAGCAAGTTATATCATGAAGAAAATAACGTTAGCCAGCGTCCTTCCGCCACTTTCCCCTACTTCCGCAATTTCCATCGTTCTGGTTCAAATTCCATCACTATCAGCTGACACCTTTTTATATAAAACCTCACAAAATATACCAAAATCCTGAGTGAGCACATTTTTTAAATAACCCTATATGTGACTACCCAATCACATAGTAGTCTGGCATTACTGCCAAATAATAGCACGTGATACTTTTCTACTACTCCTATAAATCACGGTTATAATGTCTATAATGTCGATGAATCCATATACGTGACGGATACGTCGTCATTTAATCATTAACGCCGTTGGGTGTCGAACCACAATAATTCGTAACTACATGTTAATTGTTTTAAACTTCAACTCTCAAAATCTATACTTCAACTCAACTAAAAGGGAAGCAACCATCTACCCCTCTTCTACAAGTACCTGTCTAGTATTCTGTCAATTCAGAGAATGCACGAAACAGTCACAACCAACTACTGCAAAGTGAGCCAAATAAGTTCTTAACACTATTTACAAAAGCTACACATACCGGCTAAGTCACTATTCCATATAATCGACTTTATGCACAACTTAATTGATAAAAACTAGAATTCCAAACGATAATTATGTTATCAGAACGCCACAGGATGTGAATAAATTTATTAATATAAGTGGTTTACGTATTTATACATTCGTACTAAACAATTTAAATCTCTGAAAAAGTGATAAACGGATCTACGAAAATTTTCAATACCTCACATTAATGTGAGAAAGTGGTTATCGCATTACAAAATGATCAATCAAACACCCCAAGAATGTGAAATATTAAGAAGAGCCGAAAGAAACGAATTTCATAATTCACAAAATTATTCACCTGTACACAAACAAAACGTTCACGAAAAATTCGTATACAAAGGAAATAACAAGATCAACAAAGTATTAAAGAACAGCAAATTTCTCACACATATCACGAAATATGAATCAACGAAACGAAAATAATCAGAATTTACATCTAAATGGCTGATGAATAGACGGACAGAACCACCGACCATTTAAAAAAAAACTGATTACTTGCTTTCACCAGAAACAGCAAATAAGGCACAACCTATACAGGAAACCAATAAAAATTCCACAGTTAGCAACATACAAAGAGTCTAAAGTTCATGTATACTCGTATCTTTATATGTAAATAAAAAACAATTAAAATTGCTACTAGATTCAGGGGAGATAGTACCAACTGTGAAACTCTCTGCAAAACTTACTCTTTAATAACCACCAGGTGTAGGACGAACGTGCGACATTACATACAAAACCTTGCCAAAGTTTAGAAAAATACAACGTTACTTGACCTTCATAACTTCCATAACTTTCCACAATGTATCATTTCATTTTTACAAAGAAATCTCATTTAACGACTCAAAGCCACATTTAATTTTAAGTACAGTAAATAAAAAAGTTTAATTATTTATTTACTTCACTGCATACAGAATGAAGCTAAGGTTATTTTCCAATATTAACTTTTTGGTAGCTGATACTTTTCTCGTTTTTGATTATGAAAACCGGTGCTCTCTATAATGGTTACATCAGATTTTGTGTATATGAATTTAGTTTTAAGACAAAATTCTTTGATTTTGCTCGTTCTATTATTATGTATGGTATTAAACAGTATAAGTAAATTGTCAGTGGTGCAATGTTTGTTAATGTAAGCTGTTTCCAGCCTGCAAGGGATGCAACCAACCTGACTTTGCCCCAAAGGGCTGCAACCTTCATTAACGCGCCGTGTGCAGATCAGTACCGTCACGTAGCGAGCTCGGGGGTAACTCACCCTTCCTTGCTCTCATTCATTCATTGCAAGTGGTACGGTTAGCATTACTTACGTAAGACCTTGTAAAAGTCATGAAATTGCAGTGTTTTTTTGCATAGTAACTTAATAAATTAAATTTAAATTAAGAAGACTTTTGTCTCCCTGCTATGTAAGTAGTACCTATTCATTAGCACTTACAGGCGAGTGATCTAAAACCAAGGTTTGTGAGCCAGCAAATAAAAATAAAGTGAATTTTATTCATATTATTAAACAAAGTGGTCCTTCGAGCCGGATAGTTCCGTGGTGGAAACCCTGAAAACTAAAAACTTAGTGTTCACGTGCTTATCGCCGTTCATCAAAACCTATTAATGCAACACGTGGTATGAAACCAACAGAAACAGGAAGGACGCCATCTTGACCGGAGAGAGCGTCGGTACAGAGGCAGTACTACCAATATACGAACGGGAGGCCGACAGTTTCGCTTCTTGCCGCCAACGTTAACAAATATTACCAGGTTACTTGCTTTGTTTCTAAATATCCCTAACTTCACGATGTTCTCAACTAACCTCTGATCTCGACAAGTGTTAGCGTACTATTTACTTTCAATAGTTCTATCAATTTGCGCAGGTTATGCCACCCAACCATGTTATCACCTTGTTGATCCTTAATACTTTAAATTTGTTACAAATCATGGTTGTTTAAAAAACATACATGAATAATTAAGAATCGAATATTACATTTGCAATTATTTGCGCCTTGTTGCCATGAAAGCTGAGTCTTTGTCTCACAACTAATACTACAAACGATTCTAATTATCTTCTTTGCATTATTATACAATTATTTGGCGCCTTTGTTGCCATAAAGTTTAAGCTTTCGTTTCAAAGGCTATTACTACAAATAACTCGACCCTAATAATTACCTTACATTATTATTCAATTATAAACATTGCTATTGCGAATACAAATCAATCGCAATGACAAAAACAAAAGAAATCAGAGCCCTTGAAGCTGGAAGGCAGTTATTTATAGGCAGACTAAACAATTTTGTGGAGTTTGTTGACAGTATTAGCGATAGTTGCGCCGAAAAACCAACTCTTATTAAGCTTCAATTACATATCGGTAATGCACAGGAATATAATGAAATTTGCCTTCAAATTGAAGCGTCTGCTACTGAGGCTGACGCAGCAATGGATCCTGTAGATTTGTATAATATATATATATATATATATATATATATATATATATATATATATATATATAGAATCCTTTTATAATTTAAAATAAACAGCTGATGAGTCAGTCCATTTAAATGCCAGTAGCGATATTAATACAACCGAGCAAATGCAAAACTGCCCCGAATTACTTTACCAATTATACAGAAATTCAATCCTTTTTCGTAACATTCTCATCGCTAATTCACAACAATCTAAGCTTATCAAATATAGAGAAATTTATGTACTTAAAGGGTTGGTGGACCATCTGCCCAAACAATTGCAAATATTCAATCTTCCGGGGATAACTATAAGATCGCGTTTGATCTATTGTGATAAATATAACAATCCTAAATTAACCATAGTTAACCACGTGTAGGGATAATAGATTTAATACCCGTAACGAAAAATGGTTAGGGGATCTGCGAAAACTTTTTGATGATAATTCTGAACATACTAGGGCCCTAGCAAATCTGCCCATACATGTGGAAGATTGTAACGTCTTTATTTATTATATACTAATGTCTAAATTGGACCCATTCACTAAAGCAAAATTTACAGAATATAAACCAAAATGCATCCCAACTTAAGATGAGATAAACACTTTTTTAAGACAGCAATGCGAACTTAAGGAAGAAGTTGATACTAATAATAAAAATCCCACTAGCTATAATACAGCTCGAAATCATTCTTAGAAAACATCGTCTGCTGTTAATAATTACACACATTTTTGTTAACTGCTGACAAGGTCTCTTGTTCAAACTGCAAGGGTGACCATTATTTAAACCAATGTCCAAAATTTTTGGCGCTATCGGTAAAACAACGATATAATAAAGTTGGCGAATTAAGCGTATGTAAAAATTGCTTATGGCACTCTAGTAAATATTCGTGTAAGTCCAAATATAATTGTATGCCCTGCCGTAAAAGGCACAACGCATTGTTGCACTTTGAACGATCGAAAACTCAAACAAATCCAGAGCCGGGTACTAGTTCAAATAATAAGACTATTGCAGTATCTACTCCCGAGAATACGATCGAAAATCCAAACCCAAACGTGCAAATACTTTTTTACTTTCGCAACATCGATGTGCTGCTACCTACTGCATGCATACAGGGTGTCCCAACGATAGAGTAAAGTAAGTTTATGCTTAACTAGAATTATTTGTGTAAATATTGTATGGACCATGGGGTAGAGGTAAGAAGTGTGCATTTTTTTAAAATATTGGAAGTTATACAGGGTGTGCCAGAAAAGCAGGACGTGAAAAAGTATGATTTTTTTAAATAGAACACCCCGTATTTGATTTTAGTTTTTAATTCTAGGTGTCCATACAAACATATTTTGTCATACAAAATATTGGCTGAAAGTTTTTAGTTCTTGAGATTGTTCCGTTATTTCACAATAAAAAAAATTGATATTTCGTGTGAAAAATGAGTGATATTATACTAACGTTTAGACCGAGTAGTATTTCTAATTTTCTCAACAGGGTGTTTGTTATAACCATTCAAATTTGAAAATTCTCAAATTAAAAAAAATCAGTTTTTTTTAATTGCACACCCTATATATTTTTATTTCATTTTATTCGGGATTAAAAAATCTATCATTTTTGTCAAATATATCCTATATCTATCTTTGATAGTTTTCGAGGAATTTCGATTTTTCTCACTAGTGATAGGGATGGTACTTATACTTCAGCCTTGTTCGATTCACGTTTGATTTGGAGGTATCACATATCGTCGCTAATGTTCTAGAACTCACTTGGGGATTTTCTTGAATATTTAATAATATTTCAAGTTCTTTTTCTTCATTAGCTGCCCTTTTATTAACAACTTTACGTTTGAAGTATTTAACACTACCGCTAGAATCAAATATATCCATCAAATTTTCCAAGCCAACAGTAGTAGGTATTCGACGTTCAGGATATTTCATTTTGTAGATTCGTTGTGCCAATAAAGGGTTTTTCAGCCTCGCCCAACACGTATATCATATCAATTAATTCATTTGTCGAATAATCCATAATTGATACAAGAATTGATAACAAGTTAAATGCGAAAACGACAAATTTAATATGTGTTTATTTTGACAAGTAGGAAACCTTTGTATCTTAGTAACGCAATTATTATTTTCCATGGCTACCAAGATCCATGCAATACAATGTTATCGAAAATAAAGTAGCTAGTATGAAAAAATCGAAATTACTCGAAAACTATCAAAGATAGATATAGGATATATTTGACAAAAATGATAGAAATTTTAATCCCGAATAAAATGAAATAAAAATATATAGGGTGTGCAATTAAAAAAAACTGATTTTTTTTAATTTGAGAATTTTCAAATTTGAATGGTTATAACAAACACCCTGTTGAGAAAATTAGAAATACTACTCGGTCTAAACGTTAGTATAATATCACTCATTTTCACACGAAATATCAATTTTTTTTATTGTGAAATAACGGAACAATTGCCCATTCATCAACCCCACGAAAATGACCATAATAATCTTTAAACGCGAATATCTCAAGAACCAAAAACTTTCAGCCAATCTTTTGTATGACAAAATATGTTTGTATGGACACGTAGAATTAAAAACTAAAATCAAATACGGGGTGTTCTATTTAAAAAAATCATACTTTTTCACGTCCTGCTTTTCTGGCACACCCTGTATAACTTCCAATATTTTAAAAAAATGCACACTTCTTACCTCTACCCCATGGTCCACACAATATTTACACAAATAATTCTAGTTAAGCATAAACTTACTTTACTCTATCGTTGGGACACCCTGTACAAGTACAATCACACAACGATAAATGGCATTCTGTGCGAGTTATTTTGGATAGCGGTAACCATTCAAATTTCATTACTGACAGATTGGCAAACAACTTACAACTAAAGCGCGACAAAACAAATATCCAAATTTTAGGGATCAATTCTTGTTCCTCTCAATCAAATGCTCTTGTTGATTTGCTGATAGCCTCCTCTCAAATCTGCAGTGTTTAACGATACCAAAAATTGCAGACAGGTTACCCTTGCGATCATTTGACAAATCAACCTTGAATATCCCTGAAAATATCCATTTGTCTGATAAGAATTTTAACGAGTCCCAACCAGTTGACCTGCTTAGTGGAGTAGGGAATTTTTATAAATTAATGTCTATAGGTCAAATATCGTTAGGTAAATATATGCCCGTGCTACAAAAGACTCTGCTTGGATGGGTAATATCAGGTCATTACTATTCAAACCAAAACCTACCGGATGCAACACATTCAAATCTAACCTTAGACACGAGTAATTCTTCTTATATAAATGCCTCTCTGGCTAGTTCGTTACAAAAATTCTGGAAACTGGAAAATGTAGAACCGCAAAATCAGCTCTCTAAGTTATCAAGAGAAGAGAAATTTTGTGAAGAGCATTTTATCAAAACTACTTTCCAAGACAGTTCTGGTCGATTTGTTGTTTCTTCCCTTTTAATTCTAAGTTATCTCAATTAGGAGAGTCTAGAGAACAAGCACTCAATCGATTTTTGCATTTAGAAAGTAAACTATTAAAATACGAGGAACTTCGTAAACAGTATTCTAAATTTATGAAAGAGTTTATTGCCTTGAGTCATATGTCAAAGCTCTAGGGTTTACATGAAGACAAAGATTTCTCATCTATTGTTGCGTTAGATCTAACCATTTCAGCACTCGAGGTACCTTCATTTTTTCTTCCGCATGTCAACGTCACTCACCACTAAACTCCGTATGGTGTTTAACGGTAGTGATAAATCTAGTTCGAACATCTCTATTAACGACACTCAAATTGTGGGACCCGTGATCCAAAACTATCTTTTTAGCGTTCTCTTAAGGTTCAGAAAACACCAAATTGCTTTAACGGGAGACATTGGAAAGATGTACCGCCAAATCCTTGTACATCCTTCCGAGAGAAAATTCCAACAGATTCTTTGGCGAGATAGCCCCCGTACGCCTATTGAAGCTTATCAATTAAATTCAGTTACATATGGCACAGCCAGTGCTAGTTATTTAGCTACCATATGCTTGCATCACTTAGCTGATATCCACATGAACCACTACCCAAAGACGTGCAAAATTTTAAAATCAGACTTCTACATGGACGACCTTCTGTCTGGAGCTGACACGCTCCAAGAAACTGTAAAGATTAGGAACGAATTAACTTCTGTTTCATCGAGTGCGGGATTCCCTATCCGCAAATTCGTGTCGAATGACGCAAATGCTCTCGCTGGTTACAATCATTCGACATGTTTGTTTACAGTCCCCTTGGGCGAACACGAAAATACCAGAGCGCTAGGCGTTTGTTGGAATTCAATCTTAGACGTCATTCAATATGACATTCCAATAAAAATAACACCCTTGGTAAGTCGAAAAGAAATATATGATCGATTGTAGCCCAGTTATTTGACCCCATAGGTTTGCTTTCACATATCATAATTAAGGAAAAGATATTAACTCAGGCACTGTGGCAACTTAAATTATCCTGGGACGAGAGCATACCCCACAGTCTCAACACCGAATGGGATTCTTTCAAATCGCAGTTACAATTATTAAATTCCTTAAAGCTACCTAGATGCGTTATAGTTCCGAGCGCTGCTTTAATTGAACTACACGGGTTTAGCCATAGTAGCTCCACTTCCTACGGAGCATGTATCTATATGAGATCATCGGAGTCCGTTGGTAATACATCGATTCAATTATTATGTTCCAAAAGTCGGGTCGCTCCCTTACAGGGTGCCACTATACCCCGTTTAGAGTTGTGCGCCGCTGTGCTCTTAGCGGAACTAATTCAAAAGGTGAAGAAATCACTCGCTATTTCATTTAATAAAACTTACCTCTGGGCTGATTCCACAATAGTTCTTAACTGGATCAGGTCGACCGCAAACAAATATAAAACCTTCGTTGCAAACAGAATTGCAACTATTCAAGAAATTTCAAACCCAGATGATTGGTTTTACGTGCCATCTAAACAAAAACCCGCTGATGTTGTCTCAAGAGGCTCATGTGTTACAGATCTAATGCATACTTCTCTTTGGTGGCATGGTCCAGATTACCTTTCTTAATCAGTAAATGAGATACCTGAATAGATACATAGAAAAACGAATGAAATTTCCACATTAGAAATCAAAACGAACACCAACGTTAATATGAACTTCCTAGTTATAAAGGTCTCGACTATTTTTGGGCATTTCTCTTCATTGAATAAGTTGAAACGCGTAGTCGCATGGATGTTACGCTTTATTAGAAATTGAAAACTTAAGCCAGAATGTCGCGTATCGAAGTCTTTACAAGTACCCGAATTATAAACCTGTTTGAATATATTGGTAAAATTGTGCCAACGTGAAACCTTTTGTAACGAAATAGAATTCCTGAAACTAAAACGGCCATTGAAACCAAGCTGCAACATCTTACCACTTAATTCCTTTTTGGATAATACTGGTCTATTAAGCGTGGGAGGAAGAATCCGCAATTTCAATTTTGCATTTGATAAGAAATTTCCTATTTTGTTGCTTAAAAATAACGTATTTACGCACTTTCATAAATTGTTGTTGCATTGCGGAGTACAACAGCTGGAAGCTAGCATCCGCGAATATTACTAGCCTACATCGGCCAGAAGTATAGCTAAACAAACAAGTTACCCGCAAGTGCATTAAATGCTTCAGAGCAAATCCAAAATCTTATAACCCTTTAATGGGCGACCTACCTGTCAAACGACTACAAATCAATACCTCAGTTTTTACAAATGTAGGAGTTGATTACACCGGTCCATGACTTATTCTAGATCGAAAACTCTGCGGGGCAAAATTTATTAAGGCATATATTTGTTTAGCGCAGTTAGAGTTGGTGACAGATTTAACCACAAACGCTTTCTTAGCTGTTTTAAGGTGTTTTATCGGGCGCAGAGGCATTCCCAAATCTACATCCTCAGATAACGCTACCAATTTCAAGGGTGCATCCAACTAACTCAGAGAGTTGTATAAAGTTTTAAATTCAACGGCTGCCAGCCAAGATATCTGAAATTTTAAGGAAACTAATAGTATAAAATGGAATTGTATTATTCCAGAAAATCCTCATCAATGTGGTATTTGGGAGAGTGGCATCAAATTCGTAAAAACACATTTGAAAAGGGGCTTGTCAACACCTGCCATGATTATGAAAATTTTTCTACGTTGTGATTCAGATTGAGGCAACTCTCAATTCACGTCCTCTCTCCCCGATTACCAATGACCCTACAGACACCAATCCTCTCACACCAGGCCATTTCCTTATTGGGAAGGCACTTGGTGCCCTTCCGGAGACTAACTTGGTAAACCGCAATGAAGCCCACTTAACAACATACTAACGCATACAGCGTCTGGTGCAACACGTTTGGCAATGATGGTGTCTGGAGGTGGTACCCGAGCTACAACGTCGCTCGAAATGGTTTAAAGCCATGCCTGAGTTACTAAAACTCAATTCATTGGTTCTCGTAAAAGAAGAAAACCTACCCCTTCTCAAATGGCTACTAGGAATGGTCATAGATATTCATGTAGAGCCGGACAACGTAATACGAGCCGCAACTCTTCGGTTGTCCAATGGCAACATCAGCAAACTGTGTGGGTTACCGGGAGTGTAAAAGCGGTCATATCTCGGTAGGTGTCAGTGCGCTTTCGAGACGCATGTCCTTAACATGAACATTTATTATTTGTTGCTATTTTTCACATTATCTATTTTGTTATTTTTTGCTTTTATGTACATTTGTATTTCACGTAAGCATGTGTATTTTACTATTTTATTGTGACCATTTGTCTGTTTTTTTTTCTTTGAAATCAAGATATTTCAAGGCGGCCGGCATGTTAATGCAAGCGCTACAACCAACCTGACTTTACCGCAAAGGGCTGCAACCTACATTAGCGTGTCGTGCGCAGACCAGCACCGTCACGTAGCGAGCTAGGGGCTAACTCACCTCCTCGGTCTCCTTCATTCATTGCGACTGGTACGATTAACATTACTTACGTAAGACCTTGTAAAAGTCATGTAATTTGAGTGTGTTTTTGTGCATAGTAACTTAATAAATTAAATTTAAATTAACTATGCTATGTAAGTGGTATCTATTCATTAGCACTTACAGGCGACCGATATAAAACCAAGGTTTATGAGCCAGAAAATAAAAATTAAGTGAATTTTATTCATATTATTAAACAGTATTCATGAGTTATAATAAAAAAATTCTTTTACACAATTCTTACATTATTTAAAGCTTAAAGTGTTATAGAAGTGATATTGAAGTACGATAAAGTTGTTCTATAAATTATAATCCAAAGTTTCCTAACAACATAGACCCATTTCGTACAAATTATGTGTATTGGAAGCTCTATTGAATTTCTTTCCAAACCGGTCTCGAAGTAAAAGGTATATATCTAAAAATTTTGGTTCTAGTAACACGCGAACATTTCTTAACATATTCGGGTTTACTGATTTAGGTGATTCACAGCTTTGTCGCGATGAACTAACATTCTAGCAATAGATTATACTAGAAAGCCGCCACAAACAAATTTGTATAGTTCGAATCGTTTAAAAATCAAAAACTAAATCTCCGAGTTATATTGTGTTTATTAAAAAAAAAAACTAAAGAGAATTAAAAACTCAACAGAATTAAATTTTGTATGCGGCCTAGAACGGTCGAACGTCAGACCATTATATCTTTTAGTTATTTATACGCAAAAAATGTAATATAAAAACAATTCAAACATATATAAATATAACTAAAACAAGCTAGGTGACTACTGTAAGCGCTGTTGCGTGACAAGTGTAAAACGTACGGTATGACGTCAGATACGTTTTCAAGTCGGGATTGAAACCTTTGAGTATTAGTTACGAAATAATTTATTTCAATTGGTTATTAAGGCGTCATACTCTCTATACGTTGCATACCTGAACGTTTGTAAGGGCGAAAAAGTATGTGCTATTTCGTATTAATAACAGTGTGTTTTAAATCGACTTATTTTATGACGTGTTACTGGTTTTACAACTTTGGGATATCAATTCAAGTGATCTTGATTCTTTGTCTTTACTAAAATTTGAACATGATTTAAAATTTCATTCTATAAATAGTCGCGAACTTCTTTTGAGAAAAAATTAGAATCAAAGACGTTTTGTTGATTTCTTCAATTTTTCGGAATTTTACTAACATGGCTGTTGTAAGTTGATATACAGAACGTTTGATTCAGTACGAAGTGTGAAAGTAAGTAAGGTTATGCGTTCAAAATCTACAACTTTTATGTGTGACACCTTTAAGCAATACCCTGTATCATAAAATAGCATATTACACAATGTGCTTTTCTTAAAAGAAAGTAACTTGCTGTAAATTTTGAAATGTGACAGCTAAGTTTTGTACATTACGCATTATATTTACACGTGGTTTATAATACTATGTATTGAAACTATTTCAATCATAAGTCTGTATTTCACTTAACTTTTAAAAAACAATAACAATTTAATATTAAATCATGTTTTAATAGATAAGCTGTCATGAACAATATACCCACGTAACAGACTTTACATATGCACAACATAGTTCCTTAATTATGTACTATTGCAATCTAGGTTAAATACATCTGCTGGTTTTGATAATAAAAATAATACATTACAGCAAATCTATTAATAAACTTGATTATTGTGATTTCTAGATATATTTATAGCAACCTTTATCTCTGTTAACACTGTAAAATCACGTATTTATATTCCACATAAATTCTCGGAACCAATTTAATCGTCCAAAACACACTGTTGGTCTAGTAAAGTTCTTGAATACGTTCAATCACTGCATTAAAATCTTATACAAGTGATTTAGTGAAAGCTTGAACTTGTTACAGTAATAAAGTGACGGCTAATTGAAAGAATATTAATTCTATAAAACCATTTTAGAGAGTAGCTCAATATACCATTCGGTATCTATGTGTAAAGCTCCTACATCTACGACCTAACAATAAATTTTAAACTCCTGGTAACATGGTTAGTAGATACGTAGTGCATTTCCGTTTTATAAAGTTTTATGTTCTAAATCAGTTTCTGCTACTTTCGAGTGCGTTCTGATTCAGTGGTTTACATTCACTAAAGGTAGTGTTGTGGATAAAAGAATTAGGTTACGAAAAATGTAATTACGCTATTTGTTATTTTTTACGGCGAATGCTAAATTAGGAAAATGCTCCTGAATATGATAGGGATCCTTAAATGTTTCATAATGTGCAGTGTCACGCAAAACGATATTTTAATTTATTCCTTCAAATTTTAAGTGTCCTGATCTCTATTTGTTTTCATGCTGAAATTTCGTGCAAACTTTCCTTATCCCCTATCTAACGTTTCGATTTTAATAGAAATGGGTGCAACTTTGTCTAATAATTAATTACATGGTCGACACTGCACCGTTGTTTATAAAGATGTTTCTCAACATTATTTAACCGACGTAAATAAGTTGCATTTGATATACAAAGTTCTTAATAGCGTTATAATTTGACTACTTTGAGGAATAACATAGTGGAATCCGTTCTACCAAGAATATCTCTAAGTAGGCATTTATGGAAAGCAAAGATTCATTTCAAAGATTCATACAGGTCGTGAATGTCTATGGACATAGTTACGAATGAATTTGTTGCATAAAGTTTGTCTATTTGTTGCTTTTTTTTACTACTATTCTTTCCAAGTTAATGGTTACTAACTAAAACATAATTATCGTTTGGAAACATTACTTCAATCAGATATAAATTCAAATTCAACTCTTCTTATTAAAATTGAGGACTGTATTGCAATACAAACACATATATTTTAAATGAATAGGTCCATGTATTTTATGATACATTATTATACATCAAACATACATTTGGATAACAATTCTTTAGCGCGGTCTACAATACCGCCGGTTTTAGAAATTAATTTTTGTTGTAGATATAGAATTAAGATATTATATAGGATCGTTGACATAAACATTATCCCATTTTCGGCACTTTTGCGAGATATCTCCTTTATTTTTAAAGATAGAGTTGCGGTTTCGCGACAAGGTGCAACTTTTTTGTGTGTATTACTCTTTGGCAAAGAGTAATACCATGTAAAGAGATGTAGTTTACGGGAAATTACGTATCAGAAATACAGTCACGTCCGCGAGAGGGCTCTAGCCGTTAGCCCTCTGCCAATCGTGACTCGAACTAAACAGATTGTATTTGTACAGGTGAGTGACGAAATTACAGGTACCTTTACCATTATTGGCGTAGTGCAGAAGCACATTGTTGTCAGATTGTCGCAATATAGGAAAATACAAGGTATGTGGATGTATAACTTTATAATTACATCTATAAAAATATTCCTATAGTTTAGTTGGAAAAAGTTCGTAATTAAGAAAGTATAAGCATAGTGATGTTAAAATTATTTCTCAACATTTAATAAAAATAAAAATACCCAAAGTCTGCTCCAACAAATTTGTTTAAATAGCTATAATTGTTTCGGACCTATGCCTTTATCTTAAATAAATAAATAAATTGATGACGAGTTATCATTATCTTTGTTTCTTTTAGATTTTACTTGATGATGGCCTTTTGAATTAGCTTGTTGTTTAATATAAGCATAAGGCCAAAACAATTGTAGTTATTTAAATAAATTTGGTGGAGCAGATTTTGGTTATTTTTATTTTTATTAAATGTTATCAAATAACTCAACTTTGAGGATCAAAAATGGATCAATTTAATTATTCATTATTTGTGTTTGAAGTATGGAGAATTAATAAAAAAAATAATAGCTAACATGTCAGATTTACCATTATTGGGGTACCGACTTAAAATTAATTAAGTGTTTGCTGTCGAAAGGAAAATCATTCAATAATTATTATATATTAGGAATTTTAACAAACGGGTGGCATATTAGCTACTTACCAATTAGCAAAGAAATAGATATTCAAATAACGTTTCAAAAATATTAAAACTGCAAGTAAGTAGTAAATATTCATAAGAAAATGTTTTCATTGTAATATTTTAAAAATCACTATAAAATGTTTTTGTTTAATTCTACTTGGACACTTTATCTCAAGCGAAGCTCACCCTTCTTTCTATACCTGCTACGCAAAACAAAAGAACATGATGTCATACAGGTATTGCGGCAAGGTCATAAAACAAGTTCAATTGTTCTTCAGTTATGACTTGCTGCATTTTTGCTATCTTTCCGTCTTTTACGAAAATATTCATTTCCATTTCATAGTAAAATAAATTGTGTACTTTTAATTGATTCTTTTGAAATACGTGAAGTATGGCTTCTAACTCGTGCGTATACATTAACTGCGAGCGAACTCGCAAAACCCACAACGACTTAAGTTTCTTTCGTTTTCCAACAGAAGAGTTTAGGCGGAATATATGGTTAGCGAATTGTGGAAATTCTAATCTTTTTTCTGTATCTGAGGACCAATTACGTGAAAAAAAAGTGTGCGCCATGCATTTTAGCGACGATCAATTTATGAATCCTCTAAAAAATAGACTTATTCATAGTGCTGTCCCGTTAAATTACAAAATCGGCAAAATAAGCGAAATCGTCATTCCAGAACAAAACTTGCCCATATCACCTACAAAATTAACGTTAAAAACAGAAAATGCTCCAAAAGTTTACGGTAAATCGCCGTTTTATTCAGAGAAAATAGTTAACTCAATCATCTCCAAGTGTACATGATGGCAATGTTTCTTTGGTTGCAGAAACTAACATTTCACAAGATTCTTCTTTAGTGAAGGTAAGTTAATTAAACATAAATTTGGTATATTGAGTATCAAGTAAGTGACGACGGCTATAGCGAAGCCTCTGATTTGGCCGGAGGCCGGTACAACCCTTAAATGTTCGTGATGCTCATACTGTTTTTTGCTCGATTGTATTAGATTTACCACAATTGAAATTATTTAACTTCTACTAAATAAACGAAAAGTCAAAAGTGACGTTTATATTTCGTGTCAAGTCATCGTTAAGTCCAACTTGTCAATAAGACATTTGTATAAATTTTACATGGCCAAGATGTTAAAAACCTTTTTAGTAATGAAATAAACTAAATGTAAAAATAAAAAATACAAAATTCAATATTTTAACTTCCACGTTGACATGAAAGAGAAACATTTCATGGTAACTTTTCTGAAACATGTACAATAGGCACAATTTTTATATATTATTTGTTGACTGTTTTACAAATGATGTTATCCGCAGGATTGGATCGAAATGCCATCACCCACCAAACGTAGAAAACGATCAAATTCAACTGTATTACATCACAAAATTGCAAAATTACGTAAAAAGGTGTGCTTAACCTAAAATCAAAAAGTATTCGAGTTTTTGTTAATATGCAACTTTTCCATAAAAAAAAACAACCTTGGACATATGAAGAAAAGGAACTTGCTTTGAATATGTACCATAAATCTCCAGCATTATATCTCTTTATGAGACAGAAATTACAATTTACACTTCCATCAAAATCTACGACAGTTTCTTGGTTGCGGTTAGACCAATTAAATGATCAAAGGCAATGCGTCTTGTTATTCGATGAAATTCATTTAAAGAAAGGTGTCAAATACAACGCCAACCAAGACATTATAGAGGGCTTCGAAGATTTGGGACGTCTCGGACGAAGTAGCAAGATTGCCACTCACGCACTGGTATTCATGGTAAGAGGATGGGAAAAAGGTTTCTTGGACCGATGTCGAAAAGGCCTATGACATTGATAAAAAAGCAAATACAGCTCGAGCTGCTGTAAAAATTACCGACGCCCATATAAATCCCAACAGTTTTCAAAAAATGAGGGTAAGATTTGCAACGCAAATATTTTCTAACACTATGAGTGCAACTATAAAGACTGTTGCTGGGACATGTCAATTACAAAGCGAGACTGCACTTAACACTGCGGAATTTTTAGAAAAAATGAACTACATATTCGATTGTTTGAATAGTAGGATTGTTAATGATCGCAACCCTTACGCTTGCGCGCTCTCTGTGAAGGTATCTCACACTGAAAATTAGTCCTGGCAAGCCCGTACCGCTAATAGCAGAATAAAGGAAGGTATTTACTTTTTTAAGGGGCTAATCTTAACGATTATTTCCATTCTACAACTGTGGGACGACTTGAAACAAGAAGGGTATCAATTTTTATTGACCAGTCGTTTGAATCAGGATCCACTGGAAAATCTGTTTGCAGTGCTGCGTTACAGAGGAGGTCATTCTTCCAACCCTACGGCTAAAGCATTTCGTCAAGCCCTACAGTTCAATATGCTTGTCAAATTACAACATCCCACTGAAAATTCTAATTGCGAAATTGATGAGGATAGTGTGGTGAACTTAGTGGATGTAGATGGATGTTTAGGGAAAAATTCCGACCAAGATTTCGTTAATAAAGACGTAACTGAGGACTGTAATACGGATAATGATGAAAATGAATCTGACGCTGAAACAGTAGTAATTGAAAACTACACAAATGCAAACTTAGAAACTTGTGCTGTTGTGTACTTTGCTGGCTATGTGGTTTATAAAACACTGAAGCGTTTCACGTGTGAGAATTGTGCTAGTATGTGCAGCAACGCTAATTTAAATCCAAGTGAACTTCTTATAGCCCAAAAGGATTTCAGTGCTGGAGAATGCATTTCACATTTAAAAAGGCCATCTAGTGTAGTGATAAAAATAGTAACAATATTGCTTGAGAATTTTGAACTTTATTTCAAAAATAAACCATCCTGCAAAGGTTTTAAAGAAAACGTTTGTTGATACTAGTGTTCGTAAAATAAGTAGGTTATTACCGGCTTGGTTACATGAAAAAGACGAGTGTTACCAACATAAATTATATTTAATCGAACATTTAATTAAATGTAAACTACACAAGTCCGTTAAATGGATATCACACGATTTAATAAAGACAACGAAACACACACGTAACAGCAAACTACAACACCTAAATAATGTTTAAATGTATACACCATTCAAGACTAGGTTAGCTAACGCTTGATAGAAAATGATCGCTCACGGGACACACAAATGCTAAACTGTTAGAAAGAGAGGAAATGAAAATTGTCATAATCTTTTCAGAAAACAGTTACTGTTAAACATTTAGGAAATTAATAAAAATTTATTTCATTATGTTATTGTAATTTTAATTTTCGAAGAACAAAATTTAATAAATAATATTTTTATTAATTCATAGCATTAATTATAATTGAACTTATATTTGTATCAACAAATTTCAAAAATTGCAATAAAAAAATTGTTTATTTAAATTTTAGTGCTCTTTTCAAATTTAAGCTGCACTTTTGTTCTTCCCAGCATTGCAAGTTTACGCAATTCTAAATTATGTTTGGTATTAAATACGTATTTCTGAATGAAATTGCCTATTTTTTATACTAATCTCAAATCTCACCCTTTAGATGAATTTTCAGGGGTTGCAGTGCTATACATTCTATTACTCTTTGGTGAAACTAGGGATAACGCCAGTAGAAATTTCATAGCTCTTTTGGTTTCAGAAATTTGAAAGTATCACTTTTGAGGTAGCCCTCGTATCTCAGTTATCTTTTCGGGTCATTATAACCCGGAAGCCTATAGTTGTCGTTAAATTGATATAACAGTAAATAATAATAAGAAATAAGATGTAGTATTTATTATTTATTACATGTTATGTTATTTTGTTTTTATTACGTATTATTATAAATGCTATGTAAAGAAAATCTGAAAAACGTAGTAGTTAGGTATATACAATTATTTGTTACCGTCTTGACAGTAGTAACATACATGAGCTTTACATAGGTATTTTGAGTAGTTACAACGTACCATATTAGTTTTATTATCATTTGAACAGGGACAAAAATTACATCCTTTACACTTGGTTGTGGTTGATTGTTCCCTTACTTCGGCATTACAGGTTGAAGAACGTGACTTTATAACCATTTCAGCTGCAGGAATACTACGTTTGGAATGATCAAGGAATTACCCAGTTCTTCAAGAAATAGTCGCCATTTTGTAAGTTTTCCAGCATTCCAGGTTGGAGTTACTTTGCACCACAGAACATAAGCGTTGAAACGCCCATGATATTGTAAAAGATAGTCATTAGCTATTCTTTGGTTTGCCGTCTGCATGTGTATATTATTATTAACTTGTCTAACATGTGACAGCACCTTTAGTTTTGTTGTAATCTAAAATCATAAACGGATTTTTATGATCTTGGTTACACACTCCGTTATCGTGGTCCATGGTGCTCACGAGCGTAACATTTTTATTTCGTTTCGAAATATGGAAAACTATCGATGTGTCTTTGGTAAAGTAAACTTTTGAAGAAAGAAGTTCTTTGCTGTTGCAGACCAATGCGACTGGCAATTCAGGCTTATTTTTGCGAATAGTGCCAAGCATAGCTATTTTTCTTTTCAATAGCATCTGCCCCAGATCGTACAAGGTAAAATTATCACACGCTGTGTTGTGACCTTTTAGACTATAAATAAGATCTAGCACAACTCTTTTACCTTGACTTCTCTCTGGAGATTCACCTTCTTTTTTCCCGAGGTAAACTTGCATGTTATATGCATAAGCAGTTACAGAACCTTGACTGCGTATTTAGCAGGTTTATTCACGATGTACTGTCTAAAAGGACAACGGCGTCCAAAGGTATCAGTTGCTCATCTACTGTTACATTTTCGTGAACATTATAGAGCTTAGATAGAATTGCAATCCACTCATCCCACAAGTCCCGTATGGGAGCTAATTTATCAGTTTGGCGTCGTCGAGTTTTTTATCGTCAAAGTGATTATTCATGCAATTACTTGAAATGATTGTAGGTACATCGTTGCTCTGAATATTGGACGACCTATATTTGCATCCCACAGATTGGCTGTTGCATCTCCATGAGATTTATACACTCCAGCTAGAAACAGTAGGCCAAAATATGCTTCTAGTTCAACTAATGTTAGTTCTTGAAGCGTGTCGCCACAAACCCCTTTGCGTACTAAATTTGACATTTTCAAGATTAAGTTTACAATTTTGGGTGTGAAATATAAGAAGTACGCGGATTTTATATCATTTATTCGCGACCTAGCATACCCGTTTTGGTTTCTGAGAGACAGGTGGAACTGAAAAATATAACGTTTAGAACACCCCTAATATTCCTATAGAATTTTACTTACCCAAATGGGCAATTACTTTGCATGTCCGCGTATGTACGGCAAAGCCGTTTGATACATGCAGGGAACGTATACGCTTTTAAGAGTATTAGCCTGTCTTAAAAATTATACGCGAGATTTCTATACTTTTTGATAGCTTGGTTCATCATGTGTATTGCCAACAAAGGGTAACATCTTTAATAAAACTAAGTACATTTCTCTGAACATAATTTGTGGAAAAATGAGAGGTTATCATAGAGTCGCTTCTTCAATATTCAATTATAGCTTTCTCTCGAACACACATCTGAAAACTTCAGGGAAAACAAGTTGGGAGTGTTCAGATTATCTTCACGTTACCATACATGGTATGATTTTGGGAATGCTAAAATCCGTGTTTGCTCTTTATTGATGCATAAATGGGGTTCTGACACGTTATACAACAAAAATGCATCCATAATATGAGAAGTTTTAGGAAAACTAATTCTTTAAAATAAGGCCAAGCCCAAACGGAAGACTTTACAGACTAAACAACGTTGAATTTGATCTTTTTGTCGCGTGTATGCCTTTGGTTATGGTAAAAAGAAAAAACTTCCAGTCCTGTCCGTAATAGACAAAACCCTTCAGGTCGGTCTCAGTATATCTAAAGTAATATTCAATGGTACGTATTCAAATAGATAGTTATAGCAGGCACATTCATTTCGTTTTCACATTGTATAAATTTGTTGTTCTGAAATCTTTTGTTACTCACGACGATAACTGTATTTGCTATCAAAACCTATATGTTGGTATAATTTATCTTCAAATACATTATTTCCCTAAAGATTATGTAACTAAATTGTGGAAGTTTCACATAATTCACCTGTTTCGGTAATCTTCAATAAAATAATACCTTTCTGTCTATCACTTGTCTTGAAAATGTTTATCTAGAATGAGGCACCTTAACTAAATTATCAATTTTAGTTGCTATACTTCTAACTGTTTTTTGGAAAGAGCATTTACCAATAACTAATGTCTAAATGTCAACTTTGTTTTGATGCAATATAAACTTTGTAAAACGGAAACCATTGTTTATAGGTAGATACACGGTCCTGCACCACTGCGTGCACGGAAGTTAGCGCCATTAATATGCCGTCTCGGGCAAAAGTTGTTCGTGACGAAAAGCTTCATAACCTAAAAATATTGGCGTAGATTTTTTTTTTAATTTTGACGTTTTGAATGCATCACGCTCTTGCACTGTTAGAAGTGCAGCCATCGGCTTTAGAGATGTTGTTGGGGAAGCTTTTCGATACAATATTTAATGGGAATATGTGAGAAACTTTGCACAGTCTGATCCGAAAGTCTCTTCAAACTTGAATATCGTAAAATTTTTTAAACTATTTTTCTGAAATAGAACACACTGTATTTTTGGTCAGACGCAGCGTTAAATATACTATCAATCTGGTACGGCATTCCCTATATATGTCTACATGTTTTTACGTTATTCGGAAATTTTTTTTTTATTGGTGCCCCATTTTACCCACTTAAAGCACGCCTTAGCGTGTTTAAGTCGAACTATCAAAAATGCGCGTTTTTTGAAACTCAAGAAACGTGAAGTCTAAATGACAATTTTTTGATTATTGATCTGACAGTATTACCTTGTAATGTCAAATGAGATATTACTAACAAATTCAAAAACTTTATTTAAACATTATAAACACTTTTAATTTTATAAATGAAAATAGAAAGTACAGTTAGTATTGTTAGATATATTAATTTTTGTTTACATATTTTACATTATTAGTTCTTATTTCCATTTGTTGTAGTAATAATACTAGTATTTATGATTTCAAGGTGCACCAATAAAAAAAAATAGCATAAAGTATTCGTGGATAACTGGTCTTTAAAACACTTACTCTATTTCGAGCGTGTTTTAAAGACCTTTTTATCCACTTATACTTTAATATACTATTTTGGGTATGAAAATAATGTCCTCTGACAGAAATGCACAATATACTTCTAGTATATTATTTCTTAACATCACTCTATTCATAGTTGAAGAGCAAACATTTTGTTATGTATTAACCTGTTGCGATCTCTTTCCGTTATTTTAAGAATTTGAGACTACTTATGTGAGTTGGAACATACCTAAAAACTAAAAAATAAATGAATTAGTGCTAATTCATCTATTGTTCAAAATGTAGGCCATTCTGTTGATGGCACAAGGTGAGACGTTCTATGAATGATGTACGAAGTAACTAACTCTGTCTGAAATGCCGCAGTTATTTTTTGCCGTATTTCCAGTTACGTAGTGGGAGTATTCTGATACACTATCGCCTTAATACGTTCCCATAACAAAAAATCTAGACTGGTAAGATCAGAAGTTATAGGTCGCTATCTAACAGGTCCAGACCTTCCGATCCATTTTCCTAGGAACAAATAGTTTAAATATTCTCGAAGTTACAGTAAATAATGGGCAGCGCTCCCATCTTGAAGGAATCAAATTTCTCTCTTTTGATCCTCAGACACATATCCTATTAATTGCGGCAAATGATTTGAAGGAAGTCTAAGTAAATAGCGCCATTCAAAAGATGTTCAGATGACAAGATCTTCCATTATACCACCCCAAACATTCAAAACCAACGATGTAGGTAATTAGTTTCTGTAACTATTCGGTGAATTCGTAGTTGAATAATAATGGATGCTTGACTTGTCCATTTTCGTCGAAGGTTGCTTCGTCACAGGACAGCTTTAGAGAAAGTTAGGTGTTTTCCTTCCTCGGAGAATTAGAAAATGCGACGCGTTTCTTGAAATCTGGCTGAGTAAGCTCCTGATTAAACTGAATCTAATAAGCATGCACGTTGGTTGGCTTCCAAATCCGTTGTACTGCTCTTTCACTAATACTAATCGTTTCTGCAACTCCCTTTTGACTGCCGTGGGATTTTCAGTTACACACAGCAGCAGCGACAATAGATTATCTTGGCTTCTGTATTTTACGTACTTGACACTGCCAGTTTCCATAAATATTTTCAGCAATTTTGTGAAATAAACTACTTTTGAGTGCTGTCTTTCAGGACAAGTTTATGCATAAATTCTACTTGTCAACAAACAATTTCCATGTGACTGACCCAGAACAGAAATCATCAGATTACATCTGATGAAAACCAAAAATACAGGATGTTCCATTTGAGGAAATTTTTTTTTCAAAATCTTTTGTTAATTCAAGTTTGAAGTGACTTTTGGATCAGACCTTGCAAAGTCTCTGGCACATTTCCACTAAATATTGTAGAGAAAATCTTCCTTTAACAACATATCTAAAGTTCATGGCTGTATTTCTAACAGGATAAGAGAAAAGTGTCTTTCTTTGATGCATTCAAAATGTCCATATTCAAAAAACGGTTACCGATAGGAAGATTTTTTTCAAAAAAATTTCATGTAGAATCATAATATGAATAATATATAGGTAGTTCTAGATAACAGGGGAATGCCACGTGTAGTCTAGTTAGGGACACTTTGTATGTACGTCAATATTTTTAGTTCGCCAAGCTTTTCGTCACGAATAACCTTTGGCCGAGACATATTGCTCTATTTACCATATTAACGGTGGTATCTTCCGTGGACGCAATAGCGCAGGACCATGTATATTTATTTGATAATTGAAAGCGTTATTAGAAAAATGTGTAGGTAAAATAATGATTTCAATATATTCAAAGAGTCAGGCACGCCAGAAAATAAAAGAAAAACTATAAATAAAATATAAACAAGTAACATACCTAATCTGTCACGTCTATGTAAATCTTTCTTACCTGAAAAAAAAATCAAATTATCGTTTAGTAATTAAATACATTTTTTTAATACTAATGATTGTAGTCTATATATAGCAATAAATCCATACAAAAGGGTTACATGTTGACCTACTTTCTAAAGAGCTTTATCAAAAACATACAAGAAACACAATCTACGTTTGTACCTCATTAGAAAACTAAGAATTTAGCACAAGGCAGCAAATACAAAAGCACATATAATCAACGTTGAACTCGCACAAAATAATCCCTATAAAGGAAATCGAAAATGTTGGCTATTTTACTTCCCCGAATAATTTAGAAAAAATAAAAATCTCTTATCTGCATATTTTTTTCTTTTAAATATTTATGTTACTTTGAATACTGGTTGTAAAGATATAGTACAAAGCAGCCAACCTGTTTAGTCTTATATATTTCCACGTTCATTATTTGTAAGTTACATTTAACTTGAAACAAGATAAACACGTGCTAAAATTTCCTTTAAAGGTTGTAATTCGAAATAGTGTTTAAACACCTTTCAGCTGAACGCAGTATCTAAACTCCTTATATGGTGCATTGTCGTAAAATAAAATTTGCAAACTGAAGCGTGATATCTTTTTGAATTGCGGAATTAGTTAAAAACGCAGTTCCACCAAAAAATGAGAATATTGATTTCACTATAAGAACCCCTGTTACATTGAGCAGGATGTTCATTTCTCGTTACCGTCTACCTTGTATGAGGTTTTTTTAGGGGGTTTTCCTCATACATATGTAACGGCATGGTCACTACGTATACGCACACCACGTGAATGCTGGGGTAGTATCTTCCCCCTCAGAACTCTAACTCCATTCCTTACGATCCTACCCTGTCCACACTCATCCTTAATCCCACCATGCATAATACGTATTGTCTGTATGTATGCTGGGAATCCATGATTGTGTCTGAAGGGGTTTGGAAAGCTCAAGCAGCCCGCCCTTTTCCTTGGGGAGAGAATGAAACACGTGGCTTTTTCGTTTTTTTTTTCCTTTCTTAGTTTGTATAGTAATTTTAAATACCGTCAAGTCATGATCACAAATATAATGTACCTTTTTGAAGATGATACAGTTTAATAGAACAATTTTTGAATACAAAAAGCATACTATTTCTTAACTCTGCGGAGAGCATCTTATCAATAATTAATAAAATAAATAAAACTGTACATAAAGAAACAAGTTATTAATTGGCTGATTTGAAATTCTTTCTTGTATTGAAAGGAGTTAATTACAAAGCAGTTGTGTGTTTTAACGTGACATACTGTTTCTTTCATTTAAATTTAGCAGGTGTTTACCCTAATTTTCTCACTTGTAACCACAAACTCAGTTTTAATAGGTTTATTCACCTACATGTTTATTCCTCAATCATTGTTTATCTACTAAATGTGCATTAAATTTCCAACACAATTTCATGTACAACTGTAATTATCTTCAAGGTATGTACGCATATCCATGCATATTTTATAAAACGTTAACGTATGAGAAAATAATTATGACCTATATATGTTGATATGTTGTCAGTATACAATTAGGCTTTTAGTTGGATGTATTTTGTAAAATTTTAATTATTGAACATATTAATCAGTATTAATATCTCAAGGACACTGAAAATTAACGATATAATTTCCTGACGCCAAAAGCAGAGGGCTGTTATCTAAAAATAACGTGTTCGAGGAATTTCTTGTAGAATTAAGCGTATTTATCAGCACTCTACAGATATTGAATTAGATCCCTTTTTGTAAATTATGATTTTTCAAACACGTGACCAGTAAAACTTCAATTGCATATGATCTTAACTGAAACAAATATGATAACTAATTAAAATGCTTGTATTTTGGGTATTGAATCGTGTATATTTTGTTTATATTCCACACACATTTAAACGTCTCGCTAACAATTACAGTTATCGCACCCAGTAAATGATAATAGCTTTAAACATGAATTCAGTTGTCAAAATAAATTTATGGGACTTGGAAACGCAAAAATAAGCATGTTCTTAGTGTAACAGTTTGGTGCACGGATTTAAAGACCTATTTATAAGCTTAATTTTATTTTAATAAACAGTAGATAGATCTTTAATAAATTAAATATTATTAAGCTACTTTGAAGATGACAAATCAGAATACCTTCCAACGGACGAATGCTAACATTAAAAATGTCATAAAGTTGTGAAAAACTACTTTCTTGCATACTAAGTAAGAAAATCTCCGATCAAACAGGTGTTTGGCATTTTGTAATTTAAAAATATCTGGTGTGGAATACCAAACGACCTTCCAACCTACAAAATGGAAATTAAAAGAAATTAAATGGTTTTAATAAAAGTTTTTTGGGATAATTATGCAACTTCTGTTATAATAAGTTCATTAGGAAAATAGACAACTTTGTAAAAACAAAAACAATAATCTATATCAAACAGACGTTTAAAACTTCATGACATACAAAGGTTAATAATACACATCTAGATGCAAACCTAAATAATTAAAGGAAATGAAATAATTTTATTTATATACTTTTTTTAAGGTAACTATGCAACTTCTTTTATACGTTCCTAACGAAAACAGGCACCATTGTAAAAACCAAAACAATAATCTGTCACAATGACGTTTAAAACTTCATGTCAGATCGAGATTAAGGGACATATATAAAACATGTTAACTTAAAAAAAAATTCCAAAGCCGCCTACTTCTATATGATATCAATAAACCAGTTCAACCCATTTCATTCATATTTATTTAATTTTGAGGCTTACCTTGCGCTATTTTAAAGATAAGTTACGTAAAATTAAATTTTCTTTAAAAAATATGTCTACACTTCTTCTTTTAAAACTCATCGTTACTCAGGTATTGAAAAAAATTGAACTAACATTTACATTCCATTTTAGGAATTTTTTTGCCGCTAAATTAGGCGCCGTGTCAAAAAATTTCGAAGAACATAATCGATATGTTTAAGGTCTGCACCTGTGTATTTTTATATCTTTGAAATATGGAGCTGTTTTAGAAATATTTGATAAAAACCAATAACTGCCCCTAACAAACACACCTTCTTCGCCTTTGATTTCTCCCAAAAGCTACAAGCCAAATGAAATCAAGCTTAAACACAAAATTTTAAATACGTAGTCTTTTCGTTTAGGAGTTATCGTGGATACTAGCATACATTACATCCATACACACACACGCACGCACGCATGCACACACGCACGCACGAACGCACGCACGAACGTACGAACGCACGCACACACACACACACACACACACACACACACACACACACACACACACACACACACACACCACGCACATCCTACGCACACCACGCACATTAGAGACACCACGCACATCATCCGCACCACGAATATCACGTACAACACAGTTAATTGTCATTTTCTGTCAGCTAATTTTTTTTTTAATTTACATATAAAAAATTATTTTTAATATACGTAAAGCTGTTTGACCAATATGGCGAAAGATTTAGAAGTAATGGTTGAAAATATTTTTGAAACTTTAGTGGAAATAACAGAAAAATGTGAAAACCTAAGAAATCTATATCGTCAAAACATATTGCGATCGGTTAGTAATTTAAGAAAGAGTTTTAATAGTTTTACGAATGAATAGGAATTAAAAAAATAACAAAATTGGTGATTTAAAAAATGTTGTAGAAAGTTTAAATTCTAAAATTAATGACAACCATGTCAATTTTATTAGCACTCCAATATTTGACAGAAATGAATTGGCTGAAAATAAGGAGATAGAGAAAAATGCTGCTCTAGTAGTACACGAAAGCAATATTCAAGTGTGGTGAAAAATCATTTAGATAATATGCAAGATCTCCAAAATTTAAATTATTTATTAGATCGAAAGGTTCTGAAAATACGGAATTGATGAAAAATATTATAAAACGGAACGTTAATCCAGTTGGTGTTAGTTCATTTAGATCTATTAACGATGGCAGACTTATGAATGAGGCGCCCAATGAAAGTGACATAGAAATAATAAAAGACTCTATAGATCAATTTTGTGCTACTGATCTTGAGGCCTATACAGCTAAAAAAAAGAAGCTAAGGTTAATAATATTTAATAAACTAGAAGATATCACCTTAGAAAATGCTATCTACATTATTTTTTACATTTACAAACTAATGATCTTACTCCTAAATTTATCTTTAAAAATAAGTTTCATAACTCTAGGAATTTAATTATTGAAGTCAGTCCTGAAACTACAAAAATTTTAACGGATAGAAAACTTAAAATGCTGTGACCTATGTGTAATTTAGAGGATTATGTTTTAGTTACAAGGTGTTACAGCAAGTTTAATCATAAGGCCAAATACTCTAAAAGAAATTTGACGTGTCCGTTATGTACATGATGTCATAAGGTAACAGATTGTAAAGAACCAAATTTTAAATGTGTCAATTGTGTTAATTTTAATAAGTATAATGGTAATGTTGGTATCAATGATCTTGACTTACCACTAGACAAATCTTGACCGTGCTATATAAAAACCCTTCAAAAATATAAGCAAATCACTATAGTTATTTATATATCAAGGAAGTTACGGGTATGTTAATTACCGAGGGCAACGAATTGCAAAATCCCAAGGGATTGTCAAGTTGCCGGAGGTTATTAACATACATAACTCCCGTGATAGATAAATAATTTTATTTCATACTAATACGGTAAAAATGAAATATGCAAATGAAATTTTTTGGTTATTAAATTAAAAATTATGTAGGCAAGATTACCATGTAAAACTGACAAGTTTGCAAATATTTGTCAAAATACATTAGAATGATTATAGGGCAGTTATACATCTATAACTGCCTAGATACCAATTCATAACTTCCCAAGTGAGTTATGAACGTGTTTATCACTACGGTAACTAAGGGTTTATTTGCTTATAAGGTATTAGTATGAAATAAATTAATTAATGATAGGAGTTTGGCAAAGAGACGTTGCATAAAATCTACAGAAAATAATTAGAAAGCGTAACACGTGTCTATTAATGATTGAAGCTGACGTCATGTCAAATCTAGGAAATTCCTTTGCTTAGTATTTGCAACACTGAGGATTGTAAAATCAATCGGTTTCTACCTTTTTTCCCATAGTCGCACGTGTCTGTTTTTCATTAGCTTTTATTATAATTTTTCCGTACATTCTTTATTCCTGTAATCAGTTATTTTCATAACTCCAGATTACTTTTTATTTGAAACGATTAAAGACAATATTTATAGAAATAGATTGCATAATTCAGATGAATTAATGGAAGCAGTTGAACACGAGATTCAGGCTATTACACGGGAAGAACTTCAGCATGTTTTTGAAAACATGAACCGGAGAATTAAATTATGTCTACAGCATCAGGGTCATCATTTTCAACATTTTTTGTAATTATATTAATTTAATGAAGAATGTTTGTTTGTATTTTTGTCGTAACAATAGTTTTAAAATTTATTTTGTTAAATAATTATAATTAGCAAATATTGGCAATAAACATTTCCAAAAGTAGGGGTATTCTGTTTAATTTTAACAAACAATGTTTATAATTGCATCAAAGGGACGCTAATGTCAATCGTTGCGACCGAAATGAAGTGTAGTGGTACCAACCTAACCAAAATTTGCTACATGACGTCAGCGTTACAAGTGAAAAAGATGATACAATCAAATGACGGTTAACCCATGTACAGCACAATAAATTCGATAGCAATTGAACAATTAATTTTAGTTAATACATAAGTAAAATTGATAGTGTAGTACATTAGATAGCACAGTTTTGTAGTACAAAAGGTGTATATTAACGTATTTTAACTAGGTTAACTAAGTATACTTATAAAAAGAGTATGCTGAATAAAGTAATTCTACAAAAAAAACATGCACACCACGCCCACAACGCACACGACGCACATCACGCACACCACGCACACCACACGGACCACACACACGCACGCACGCACGAACTCACGCACACGCACACGCACGCGCACACGCACACTCACAAGCACACGCACACGCACACGCACACGCACAAGCACATGCACACGCACACGCACACGCACACGCACTCGCGCACGCACACGCGCACGCCCACGCACACACACACAATAAGTCGATTTAGCGATAGTGAAAAAAAGTCGATTGCATAACCTTAGGTTTGAATAAAAAAGTTAGAATGATTTGTTTTAACTTTACTTTTTGATATATCTTGCGGAATTATGCTGTGATTTTCCCTAGACGTTGAAGTAAACTCTACCAATTAATTATGTTAAGTTACTACATCATTATAATGATTAAACAGACCTTGTAGGATTTGACTAGATTTAATTAATTATTTAAATAATTAGCTAATTATGTGAGATGATTCATAAACATTTTCGTAAATGCGATAACTACATTTATATACATTTAAAGCATTTATATGACAGGATCAAATTAATACAAAATAAGCCTTTTAGATATGAGGAAAATGATAGAATTTACTGGCATATAAAGTAAACTTTGCTTTATGACTAGAATTATAATTATTTGTTAAATTTTCAAGGTAAAAATTAAAAAAGTCATCATGCCCGTGACGTCACACAAATATTCCAATTTAAAATATTTTTTATAAAAACAAAATTCTAGTTTTATGATTTGATAGATGCTTTGTTTTAGTAATCTGGTACATTTTATCCTTGTTAATGTTTTAGGAGTTATTATACGATGACATATACGGTGACTAATTAAGCTCCATTTATTAAACGTACTTTATAAAATACATGTGCAAAACGTGCGGACTTTGGTGTTTCATTTATTCCAAACAACCTATGCAATAAAAAATTCTTTAACATATAATTAGAGTAATTTTCACTATAACAAAATCAAATTAAAATGGCCAAAACCTTGGGTATGCACGACTGTTTGAGTCAGACGTAATTTGGTTATTGTACTTCTTTTTCTAAATAATTGTGGACATGAATAGGATAATTTTAGCATGCCGTGCTAAATGACATTAAGAGAATGGATGAAAAACTACCTTAGATTTTTTCGTATCGTAAGTGAGAGGAAAACAAAAATTAGGGAGATGAGTCCAGAGTTTAGAAGCCGCGTAGAAAAATGTGACATGGACACGTTTAGTACGACAAGTGGAGTGCATATTGATAATGTGAATAAGCGAACCGAGTATTCCTAGCAAAATCGGGCCGAGATGGTATCAAAGGAGGTAATTCATCAGCGCAATAGCCATTGTAATACCGATAATACATATAAAGAACTGAAACGATTCCTTTATGCTCAAGGGATTGCATGTCAGATATTAAGGACGGGCCATTTATAACCGTAATCGTTATTCTTTGAATACGATCAATAATATCGGGACCGTATTGGTGAGCATCAACCCAGAGGTGAGAATTATATTCTAGAGGAGGTCGAATATTGAGTTTATACAACAGAAAGAGTTGCCGGAAGGTAAAGCACTGCTTGACCTGTACAAAAAGCCTATTTTACGAGCAGCTGCTTTGATAGCTGACTGAAGACAGTCAACCAGTTGAATGCCTTGTTGATTGAAATTGTCGTTTCAGCTTTAATGTGTTGATTTGAGAAAGTGAATTATCAATATGAGTAGACTGAGATGAACAACAATGAAGAGTGCTGTCGTCAGCAAAGCAATGGATCGGAGTAATCGTTGAAGAAATAATTTCTGTATTGCAGAAAACTGTAGGCACTATAACTGATCCCTGAGCTAACTATGACACGTATTTGTCTATTATCAAGAAAATTAGACACCCAATTGTTGAGCGTATCATTTAACCCAAACGAGGTGAGTTTAACAAGTAAACACATATCAAACTTGATCAAATGCCTTTGATGTATCTAAAGCGACTACAACTATTTGACCGGATCATTCTAATGTATTCTTCCAAACTTGGGTCACATATGAAAGAAGATCACTTGTTGAAGTACGCAGCTTAAAACTATATTGGTAGCACTAAGGAGTTTTTTACCTTCAAAGCAAGAAAACACTTGATGAATGTTCTTTTTCTATGATTTTAGACAAAGTGATGGCAAGTGGTCGGTAGTTCGAGGGATCGGTGTTAGCGTCTTTTTTGGGAATAGGTTTAACAAATGCTAAGTTCTACGGTAAAGGAAATTCCCCAGAAGACATAGAGATCGTACAGAGCTAGATAGGGCTGGTACTGGTTTGGGGGAACGTTTCTTCAAGACAACAGTGGTGATAACGTCTGGGGCATGAGATTTACTGAGACCAACCCTACTGATAATCGATCAAGCTAGGAGCTTGTACCGAAAATAAGTTGGTATCATGAGGAGAAGTGAAGTTTTTACGGATGGCTTTAGCATTTTAAGGCTCTTCAAAGAAAATGTAGCTAGTTCATTGCATTTTTGTTGTCCAAACAACTCTTTAGTTTTAATGATAACTCTTTGGCGGATATTTCAAGCACCAACGTAGTATGCATGACTCTCCACCGTTTTACTAGATTTCCATTTAATATAAGATTTATTTTACAAAGATATTACATCAGCACAAGCCTTATTCAATCAGGTTTAGGAACGTAAAAACCTATACGATTTTATTTTTTGGTATGTATAAATCCATACCCAAGAGGATCACTTCAGATACTGAAAGTGAAATGTCCGAGGAAGGGGACGACTTAAAACAATATTCACGCATGGAAAGGTTTCAAAGAGGTCTCGTAATCACTACATTTAGGTGGCTTAAAACGCCACAAGGTGGTTGCGACTAGAGCAATTATGGGCAGTAGAAGTTATTTATATTAGACAATTGTTTGATAGATCTAGAAGGGAAAGAACTGAAGTTTTATAAGCTTGTGCGTTTGATGTAAGACAGAGATGTAGAAGGTGTAGGTTGTGGTTTGGGTTATCAGCGGTTCTTGTGTTTTAGACATCATTTGTATGAGATCACACGAAGTAAGAAATGTTTCTGCACTGTGACCAACAGGGTTAGTCGTAGATGAAAACTGAAGCCAGTTAGAGTTATAAACATTGAAATCTCTCGCATAATTGAGATATGGCAATATTGAGACTGAGACCGAAGATAGTCAACCTTCCTACTAAGGTAATCGAAGAAGTCTTAAAAGTGACCTATAAATGCAAAAGTAGAATAACAAAATTTAGGACCAGAATGTTTAAACGAAATCGCGAAGAATTTTTTATTCTCTCAAAAATAAATCCTCTTGCAAGCGATGTTATCCTTGAGATACGTACAGACGCCTGGTTTGCATCGAAAGTTAGAGTGAAGATTGTATTGGGGAAATTGCAATTCGGGCGAATAGGAGCTTTCAGACGAGACTTATGTTTCAGAAATGGATCAGAAAGTGAGTACTTTCGATTACAGTGATCGCTTAGGACCCCCCCCCCCCCCCGGAATCTGAACGGGGCAGGATTTTTAGGTCGGGTATTTATTATCCTAGAAACCACGAGCCATCTTTTATTTTAATTTTTAATTTTGGACTTTTAATCCGATAGGAAGAGGTGAGAAGCAAGAATAAGGATGAGAATAGATTAAGGATAAGGAAAAAGGTGGCCGCAGCACTCATCGAGTTCAGAAGATCGGATAACTAATATTAAGGAGTCCACGGTAAGGGTGGGGGTACCTTCCCGGCTGGCATGCAGGACAAAGGCTTTCTACCTCCCTGCACGGGCTTTAAAATGACATAATTTAGGGACAAAACGGCGATCTTAGGGTAACAGCAAACCAAACGATGAAGCATCATTAAAATAATATAAGAAAATATTGTAGAAATAAGAATAAATATTAAATAAATTAAATATAAGACAATATTAAAAAAAGAAAATATTGACATATCAATTGATAGAATTCTACTAACGTCCGGCAACTCAAAAATCGCTTTCATGAACAAAGCTCCAAATTATACAAGCATTAGACGTATCAACCTCACTTGATCGAAATTAATTTCGATATAATTTATTATAATGAACACCTTGTTTCTGATAGCAGCATAGTTTTCAAGATAGAAAATTGGAAATCCGGTGAACATTATATTAATTAATTAGTCGAAACACACACACACACACACACACGCACGCACGCACGCACGCACGCACGCACGCACGCACGCACGCACGCACGCACGCACGCACGCACGCACGCACGCACGCACGCACGCACGCACGCACGCACGCACGCACGCACGCACGCACGCACGCACGCACGCACGCACGCACGCACGCACGCACGCACGCACGCACGCACGCACGCACGCGCACGCACGCACGCACGCACGCACGCACGCACGCACGCACGCACGCACGCACGCACGCACGCACGCACGCACGCACGCACGCACGCACGCACGCACGCACGCACGCACGCACGCACGCACGCACGCACGCACGCACGCACGCACGCACGCACGCACGCCGCACGCACGCGCACGCACGCACGCACGCACGCACGCACGCACGCACGCACGCACGCACGCGCGACACACACACACACACACACACACACACACACACACACACACACACACACACACACACACACACACACACACACAAAATATATATATATATATATATATATATATATATATATATATATATATATATGTATATATATATATATATATATATACATATATATATATATATATATATATATATATATATATATATATATATTTTAGCGTCCCCAGGTACCCTATCTTGAAAAGAGTATTTGAACTTATTTGCAATAATGCAAACTCAAGAGCAAAACAATCGCTAAGTGATTTATCTTGACTTGATTGACAATAATGTTACTATTACTCAAACTAATTGCCTTACTTTGACTTTCCTGTCAATAATTAAAACATAAGAATTTATTTACAAGTTTGATATTTAATTACTCGCAAACCTCACTTAGATAAGATGGATGTGGTAAGTGTTGCATCATATGGGGCAGGTAAAAAGAAAATGAAACTACTCAAATTAAAATCAACGAGCTTTGCGCAATGGTGGTTAATACACTATTGTGGGAAGCAACCCACCAATAAAACCCACTTTACTCATAAATAAGTAATTGCCCAAGTACATTAATGAATCAAATAACAAAAAAAAACAAAGAAAGGGTTAAATATATACCAAAACACCATTAAATCAGGTTAAAGTGCGTACAAAATTATAATATTAAGAGAAAAAAATAAATCAAAAGCAGTTTAGTTACACATAAAAACAAAAAAAAGAAACTCCATGTAGTCACGCCCTCAATTGTGTCATAAATAATCAAAATAAAAATCATAATACCAAGCATGTCGCCCTTTAAAACCAATTTTTTTTATTTAAGTAAATAAGCACATAAAGCAATAAAGCAAATTACGGTACATATAAAATACAACAACAGCAAAATTGCACAGGTGTTAATAAGGTAAAGGCAAGGACAAAAGAAAATACACAAGGAATTTACACGTACACAATTGTTTAGTGACTACTAAAGCACAAAATACATATGAAAAATTACAATCCATGGCATGTAACGAGAAATTAAAACATTTCTACTTAACAACTGACAGAAAAAAAAAGTTATTAAAACAAAACCTTCCAAGGGTAAGTTATAAATAGATCACAACATCGTGACCGATATACAAATTTGAATGCGTTAGAAAAATACAGCGTCCCTTTCTCAGGTTACACATTCATCTATACCAGACATAAAAACAATAAAAATAAAATTAGAGGTGTTTAATAGTTCTCTGGCCCGGGAGTTGTGCACACACTTAGCAATTGCCTTTTACAATTAATAACCAAAGCTGTATCTTGTACCCGTTCACCAGCCCACCTCTACACAAACATAAATATAAACAACAAACAACAATGCTCATTCACACCAATACCAGAGTAAGCGAGTCCTGTACCGTGTTTTATTTAGCAGCTTTCAGCTTAAGGAGCCCGCTTGCGAATAAGATACCTTTTGCAAGGATTTTTAATAGGTTATCTAGGCTTGTAGAATTATTTGCTAACAGCCTTAGTTTATATAAAAATATCTACTTACACTTGAATATATTCTCTTAATCGACCACAGACACAAATAGTTTAACTTCAAAAAGGGCGACTGTTATTTAGAGATTAATATTTGAAAAACACATTACAACTAGCATCCGAAATAAAAAAGTAATTAGTGTTGGTTAATTCAAAAGAAAATGTAGACGCAAGAAATATTTTAAAGACAAACTACTTACAATAAAGGTATTTAATTATCCAAAAATCGATCTGGCTCGATTGACACTCACACGGCAACTCCCGACCCCTCTGACTTCCAACTCGCCATTTCTACCCCAGAAAAATCAACCCCCGTCTTTCAGAAGTAATAAAAAGAACAAGAAACATTAATGTACGTTGCAACAGTTTCATATTAATTATTGCACATCTCAATTTGAAAAATATGCATTCGTCCGTAACAAACGCTACATTTTGGTCTCAAGTTTCAACATACTAAACAAAGATCCCTTTGGATTTGCGCTATATTCAGCCGCAATTAATCTAAATCAATGACATTTTTACATCTAGAGCGCGCTTAAGAAATCCCAATGATTCGTTACGCCCCCTCAGTAAGCAGTTTTTAAACATACACCGGCCAGTTAAACCCAAGCACGTGTTTTTCAACCCTAGTCAAATATCAGTTACATACATTCTCACAGTTCTTACACAAAAATGTATACAATAAAATATTCCGAAAACATTAGCAAATTACGACGTATTAACAAGATATTAAAAATCCACTAATTATCTTATCTTAATAACAGTATATAACATACCGAGGTTGAAAGTGTTCCATTCTTGTCGAGAGAAGTATAGTTCTATCTCACGAGAAAGGGGAATGATGCTTTTGCCGAGGTCTGTATACGATTTTATTCACAATTAAAGAACAAGCAACATTATACCGTTCAAATCAAAACATTTTGGAACACATCCATCACGGCTTCTCGTTTAATATTAAAGGTCGTGACAATGCGCCTTTAATTTTTGCTTTGATGAGAAGTCATAAATGTTATGCTTACTGTTTTTCTATTGGTTTTGTCGTTACTTGTTATCAATAATTCACTTTTTAAATATGCTTATTAAAGAAAACGTTTTGTTGTTACAGCTACCTTTGCGTTCACTCAACATCTACGTACGTGAAAAAAGTAGTTGCATACTTGACTTTATTAAATTGCTGTTGTCAATTTGACATTGATAGTTTAAATCGATAGTAGCTACCACGCAGATTGGAAAGTGATCCAACTGACCGCTTCATCTATTACTGTCTGCTTTTTGTTTTACTGACCGTTAAAGTAAATAAAATCATTCACTTTTCAACCTTTAAAGGGTTAGAAAATCGGTATGTTAAAATAAAATAAAAATATTTTCAGTTCGTTTAAAATGTATAACTTTGACGAAAAACATAACAATCAAGCATTAAAATAGATATGTTTATCTAAATATTACTACAAAAGGTTGATAAATTTTAACGTGAAATGTTGAAGTATGTTTCCTGTTGTTGTGCAAATAAAGCCCAAAGTTTCAAGTACACAGGAATTCCATTTTCGCAAGTAATTTTAGTGTAGCTTGTAAGTGTGTATAGTTAGTAGCTTATTTTGATTAGATTAAGTTGTTTCGTTTATTAGTGGTAGGATTTATTGCTTATTAGGTGTCCTTTTATTCGAAATTTCACATAGTTTTCATTTCTGTTTTAAATTTCATTTCCGACCATGTATAAGAAAGTTACGGCCAAAATTCCATTTTGTACAATTCTTAATTTTGATTAGCCAATCACATTCATTGTAAATTTTGCAATATGGCTGTAAAAAAATTGAAATTTCTGTAGCAACCAGAAACCTATAAAAGCAAGAGCTCAGGAAGTCACTCTCTCTCCAGTTTTTGTTCAAAAAGTGAAAAGATTAAAACAGTGTTGCTAATTTGTGTTTACTTAACCTAATTTATTTTCGTCGAGAAAGTTTACGGTACGAATAATTTCGAGAGCACTTGTTTTATAACTTCGGTCAAAATTTAAATAGTTCGGTCACCGATACCTGTCGTTGTTAATAAATCATTGCTGTACGATTAATTGATGTCACGATTTTGTGTAAAATTTGTTTTCATGTTTTCCGATTTAAAATAATACTGATATACCAAATTAAATTCCATTTTTATTTGGTGAAAAGTTGTTTTATTTATCCGGACAATTCCTCTTTAATAAATATTATATTTTCGGTAACTAAAATAAAATTGTGTTAACAAAAATCTTGGATACTAATAATACATTTTAAACGATATCAGTCATAAAGATTTAAAACCATTTTTAATAAAAGTTACCATTGTAAATAAGTGTTTGGAGGTTGCCGTTTTTTGGAAAAGAAAACATCTTGAAGATTGGAAGTTGGTGTCTTCGAGAACCGAGATAGCAGTTGGATATTCGTAACAACAACAGCCGAGTGAACATTGCCTGCCTCCAGCTGAAGTTTGAAGACATCATTCAATCGACAGGAAGGATTGTATCTGTGAGTTTTAAAATTTTTTATAACCCTGTTATTGGTATTTCCCTGCAATCTATATTTGTTATATGTTATTAATTAAGAATTTCAATTATTTACCTGTGTAAACACCTGTGAAGCAAATCATTTCATTTTCTTTTTCTAAATTTTCACATTTTGATCCAAACATTAAAATTTCTTAATTATTTGACATTTTTGACAGTTTTAATTATTTTACACTTAAAGTCAGTAACGCATGCGTTAGAAAGCAAAACTTATTCAGACCAAATTTTATACGTCAAATTCAATTTAGTATAGGATATTTCTTATACAAAAATATATTATCTTCAACTAAATCCTTGAACCCTATCCCCATTTGAGATTAATCATAATCTAATAATAATTTATATTGATATTATTAAATATAAACAATACAATTTATTGGCACCGCAACGTGTGGGCACGATTTAGTTTGAAGTTTTTGTTATAAAAAGCACAAAAAAATTTTATAGATATTTAGTTTTTCATTTTTTCGTTTATTGTTATTTGTTATTAGTTATTGTTTATTGTTTATGGTGTTTATTAGTGTTAGGATTTTTATAAAAAGGGCAAATTTAGTTAGTACATTTAGTTAATGCAAGATCGTAGGGTAACTAGATCAGGAAAAGTTTACGGACCTAAAGATATTGAGGTAAAAGAGAAAACAGGATCTAGTTACAGAGATGGAACAAGTGAAAAGGATGTTGAAACACAACAAGAAGGGGAAGTCCAGTGAGAGAAAGCAAAAGCTTAGACGTGGATATGATTGTAGCCATGTTAGTCAAGGCTGAAGAAAACAGAAAAAAGCCGAAGAAAATATTGACAGTAAATTTAACAAGCTTGAAGAAAATAGAATAAAAGCAGAAGAGAATAGAAAGAGGAGATACGTAGAGCGGATGAGAAGATGGAAATGAAATTTAACAAGTTGGTAGAAAGTATCGATAGACAAGTGAGTAAGTGGGAGGACGATAAGGAGAAGTTAGTGCATAAAATGGACAAAACGAAGGAAGAATTAAGCAATAGCATGCACCGAGAAAATGATAAGTTATGGGGAACGATTATCGACAATAAGGAAGAGGCAGATGACAAGATAGGAAAGTTGGACAAGAATATTAGAACTGAAACCCGTCTAAGAGAAGAGGCTTCTAACGAAATAAATGATAGAGTAGGAAGGATACATGACATCCACGAACAAATATGTTTTCAGGTGGATAAGAATAAGGATGAGAACAAGAAACAGATAGGGGAAATTTGCAATAAACTAAGAATGTACGATCATGACCTGGAAGAGTTGAAAGAACGTGAAACACCTCGAAATTTTCAAATCGGCTGGGAAAATTGCATGTGGAATCAAGAGATGCCATACAAATTTGAAGGCAAGAAGCAAGAATCGCCAATGCTATTTTTGAAAAATATAGAAGAATATTTTAATGACATCAAGGACAATAAACAAAGAATGCGTTTGGTAAGAAAGATGCTTAAAGGGAATGCCGAACTATGGTACAATTTAGTACAAGAGCAATGTACCGATTATAAGCACTTCAAGGAATTATTTACCAAACAATATTGGAGTGACGTCCAACAAAATGTAATAAGGGAAGAATTTTCAAGGGCAGTATGACAAAAACTATGGCACTTCGAGGAGATTTATGTAATGAAGAAATACCAAATAGCAAGATACTTCACACCACCGATGAATGAACAAGAAATAGTTCAATATTTAGCAAGGCAACTGGAGAATAATGTGGCAGAAAACATTATTCTGCAAAATATAGATAATATAACATCACTACTGCAATTTTTAAGAAGATACGATGCATACGAACAGCATCAGAACAGTTACGAAAAGAGAGAATTTAACCCTAGGAATTATGGAAATGACAGAAGGGAATATAATTACAGGCACGAAAGAGAGGACAATAGGAGAGACAATTATAATAGGAATTATGGAAATGACAGGAGGGATTATCAAAATCAATATCATCGTGCTGATAATCGTAGAGAGTATTTCCAAAATGGCAACAATAGAGAAAGCAATTATAGATCGGGAAGAGAGAGGAACAACTTCCAACAAAGACGAGGAGGATATAATAATGGCTACGATAGGAACAGATTTAATTACAACAATCAAGCCAAGGATAATGAACGGGAACATCAGAATAATAGAGAGAATGAAGGAAAGGATCATCGTAGAAATGATATGCAAAAAGAAAATAGAAGGCCATACCAAGAGATCGTGGATGATCAGAATAGGAGGGTGAATAACATCCAGGTACGAGAAGAGAAGGAGGAACCGAGTTGTGGAAGGATTAGTTGGGTCAATGCTATCGTACATGCATCCCAAGACGAAGAAAAGAACACACAAAAGGACTTTGACAAGATCACCGTTCAAAATTTTTAAATACGAGCTTCCTTGTCAACAATGTAAAGACAAACTACCAACATCCTACGGAATTTTTAAAATTGAACAAAATTCAGAACCAGAAACTGCAAACATTTTATTACCTTTCGTTAACATTAGAATTAAGAATTTAAATTTATTAGGATTAGTTGATACCGGATCAGAAATTTCATTAATACAGGAAAAGATCATCGTAGAGAATAACGATTTATTTAAAGATGAGATCATTAGAATAAACAAAATAGAAGTTATGGCAGCAACGGATAAGAAGCTTAGCACTATAAATAGGATGCTACATACTGAAGCTAAGGTAGGGAACAGATTTTTCAAACACAATGGTTTATAACTAACAATTTAAAAATGGAGTTAATAATCGGAATGGATTTGATTAAGCAATTAAAATTGATTATCGATGCGCAACATATGAAGATAAGAATTGGTAAAGATGAATTAAACTGGGTACAGCCCTACAATAAAAGATTAAATTTATATAAACCGCATATCCAGTATTTGAAGGTGGAAAGAATTATAAAGGATGAGCAATTCGATATCAATCACATTGGTTACAAGCAAGAAGTTATAAACATTATACAAGAAAATTTGGTGTTGATAAATGAAGAACCTAGCGTAGCAAGTAAATATGTACATAAAATTGAGGTGCCTAGATGAATCTAAAATTTTCATACTTCTATAAGTTATTTTATTTCAAAATTTAATTTTAATAGGTAGGTCAATTAAAGAACTTAATATTTTCTTGTACAAAAATATCTTCATTCTTAAATTGGGGAATTTGAGATGTTTAGAAAGAGGTAATAGAAGTATCGGACAGCTTACATGACATTTGGTCATAAAAGGGTAATTTCTAGCTCGATACAAGTGCGAGACACAATTTTATATAAATATGGTTCACGATGTGTTTAAAATAAATTTATTTGGTATAAATTGATCTGAATATCATTTGCTAAGTTTGGTTTCATCATAAAAGCAATTTGTTGCTACCAAAATTGTCAAAGATGTTAAATATCACCATTTTCGTAGAGTCATTTTAGTAGTGCAATTTTACAATAAAATTCAATTTTTCAAAGTTAATTTGGCAAGTAGACATTTCACAGGTGTTTAAACATGGACTATGTAGTTAGGATTATGTTAGGGATAAGGTATGTTTAGTTTTTAAAAGCAGGAAATACAAAAATTTAGTTAAAAGGGTTATAATATGGATAGTATAGACAATTTTCGCACACATTTTGTTAGTGAATTAGTGACAAAACTTATAATATATGATTCACAACAAAAAGACATTTAGAACATTTTGGCATACAAACATTTATAGTGCCGTACAATTTATAGTGTAAAAACCCCAAAACAGTGTTAGACGATGAGACTTTTTCAATGCAAGACTAAATAACATTATGCATTGCAAATAAGTAGTGTGAACAATAAAGACAAGTTGTACAAACCTTAAACATAACATTTTATGTGCTAAAAACATTTTTAATATGAATTTATTTCATATTTAAAATTTAAGTATGGTTACGTTGTAAATTTTAGATTTTTCACATAATTTTATACTTTTTCCATATTATTAGATTTAGTTTTTGCTCTTAAAGCAAATAATAGATGTTCTTTCACAATATAAATAAGTTTTTATAAGGATACAGCGTTTTATCCGCAAAAATTTGCTAAATCTAAGGTGATTTCTAGACAAATTTACAAAAACTTAAAATTTTCATTAAAGTAAATGTTTCGAATTTAAAAAGATATGTTTTCTTATGTAAATTGTCCTCAGAATTCCATTTTCGCAAGTAATTTTAGTGTAGCTTGTAAGTGTGTATAGTTAGTAGCTTATTTTGACTAGATTAAGTTGTTTCGTTTATTAGTGGTAGGATTTATTGCTTATTAGGTGTCCTTTTATTCGAAATTTCACATAGTTTTCATTTCTGTTTTAAATTTCATTTCCGACCATGTATAAGAAAGTTACGGCCAAAATTCCATTTTGTACAATTCTTAATTTTGATTAGCCAATCACATTCATTGTAAATTTTGCAATATGGCTGTAAAAATTGAAATTTCTGTAGCAACCAGAAACCTATAAAAGCAAGAGCTCAGGAAGTCATGCTCTCTCCAGTTTTGTTCAAAAGTGAAAAGATTAAAACAGTGTTGCTAAGTTCGTGTTTACTTAACCTAATTTATTTTCGTCGAGAAAGTTTACGGTACGAATAATTTCGAGAGCACTTGTTTTATAACTTCGGTCAAAATTTAAATAGTTCGGTCACCGATACCTGTCGTTGTTAATAAATCATTGCTGTACGATTAATTGATGTCACGATTTTGTGTAAAATTTGTTTTCATGTTTTCCGATTTAAAATAATACTGATATACCAAATTAAATTCCATTTTATTTGGTGAAAAGTTGTTTTATTTATCCGGACAATTCCTCTTTAATAAATATTATATTTTCGGTAACTAAAATAAAATTGTGTTAACAAAAATCTTGGATACTAATAATACATTTTAAACGAAATCAGCATAAAGATTTAAAACCATTTTAAATAAAAGTTACCATTGTAAATAAGTGTTTGGAGGTTGCCGTTTTTGGAAGGAAAACATCTTGAAAATTGGAAGTTGGAGTCTTCGAGAACCAAGATAGCAGTTGGATATTCGTAACAACAACAGCCGAGTGAACATTGCCTGCCTCCAGCTGAAGTTTGAAGACATCATTCAATCGACAGGAAGGATTGTATCTGTGAGTTTTAAAATTTTTTATAACCCTGTTATTGGTATTTCCCTGCAATCTATATTTGTTATATGTTATTAATTAAGAATTTCAATTATTTACCTGTGTAAACACCTCTGAAGCAAATCATTTCATTTTCTTTTTCTAAATTTTCACATTTTGATCCAAACATTAAAATTTCTTAATTATTTGACAATTTTTGACAGTTTTAATTATTTTACACTTAAAGTCAGTAACGCATGCGTTAGAAAGCAAAACTTATTCAGACCAAATTTTATACGTCAAATTCAATTTAGTATAGGATATTTCTTATACAAAAAAATATATTATCTTCAACTAAATCCTTGAACCCTATCCCCATTGAGATTAATCATAATCTAATAATAATTTCCCATATTGATATTATTAAATATAAACTAAATATATATATATATATATATATATATATATATTATTTTTTTTGTAGCGTCCCCAGGTACCCTATCTTGAAAAAGTAATTTGAACTTATTTGCAATAATGCAAACTCGAGAACAAAACAATCGCTAAGTGATTTATCTTGACTTGACTGACAATAATGTTACTATTACTCAAATTAATTGCCTGCCTTACTTTGACTTTCCTGGCAATAATTAAAACATTAGAATTTATTTACAAGTTTGATATTTAATTACTCGCAAACCTCACTTAGATAGGATGGATGTGGTAATTGCTGCATCATATGGGCAGGTAAAAGGAAAATGAAACTATTCAAATTAAAATCAACTAGCTTTGCGCAATGGTTGGTAATACACTATTGTGGGAAGCAAACCACCAATAAAACCCACTTTATTCATAAATAAGTAATTGCACAAGTACATTAATGAATCAAATAACAAAAAAAAAAAAATAAAGAAAGGGTTAAATATATAACAAAACACCATTCAATCAGGTTAAAGTGCGTACAAAATTATAATATTAATCGAAAAAAATAAATAAAAAGCAGTTTAGTTACACATAAAAACAAAAAAAAAAGAAACTTCATGTAGTCACACCCCCAATTGTGTCATAAGTAATCAAAATAAAAATCATAATACCAAGAACATCGCCCTTTAAAACCATTTTTTTTATTTAAGTAAATAAGCACATAAAGCAATAAAGCATTACGGTACATATAAAATACAACAACAGCAAAATTGCACAGGTGTTAATGAGGTAAAGGCAAGGACAAAAGAAAATACACAAGGAATTTACACGTACACAATTGTTTAGTGACTACTAAAGCACAGAATACATATGAAAAATTACAATCCATGGCATGTAACGAGAAATTAGTTCGCAGGCAAACATTTCTACTTAACAACTGACACAAAAAAAAACTCATTAAACAAAGCCTTACAAGGGTAAGTTATAAATAGATCACAACATCGTGACCGATATATAAATTTGAATGCGTTAGAAAAATACAGCGTCCCTTTCTCAGGTTACACATTCATCTATACAAGAAATAAAAACAATAAGAATAAAATTAGAGGTGTTTAATAGTTCTCTGGCCCGGGAGTGTGTACACACTTAGCAATTGCCTTTTACAATTAATAACCAAAGCGGTATCTTGTACCCGTTCACCAGTCCACCTCTACACAAATATAAATATAAACAACAAACAACAATGCTCATTCACACCAATACCAGAGCGAGCTAGTCCTGTACCCTGTTTTATTTAGCAGCTTTCAGCTTAAGGAGCCCGCGTGCGAATAAGATACCTTTTGCAAGGATCTTTAATAGGTTATCTAGGCTTGTAGAATTATTTGCTGACAGCCTTAGTTTGTATAAAAATATCTACTTACACTTGAATATATTCTCTTAATCGACCACAGACACAAATAGTTTAACTTCAAAAAGGGCGACTGTTATTTAGAGATTAATATTTGAAAAACACATTACAACTAGCACCTGAAAGAAAAAAGGAATTTGGCTAATTCAAAAGAAAATGTACACGCAAGAAATATTTTAAAGACAAACTACTTACAATAAAGGTATTTAATTAACCAAAAATCGATCTGGCTCGATTGACACTCACACGGCAACTCCCGACCCCTCTGACTTCCAACTCGCCATTTCTACCCCCGAAAAATCAACCCCCGTCTTTCAAAAGTAATGAAAAGGACAAGAAGAAAAATATGCATTCGTCCGTAACAAACGCAACATTTTGGTCTCAAGTTCCAACATAGTAAACAAAGATCCCTTTGGATTTGCGCTATATTTAGCCGCAATTAATCATTAAATCAATGACATTTTTACATCTAGAGCGCGCATAAGAAATCCCAATGATTCGTAACGCCCCCTCAGTAAGCAGTTTTTAAACATACACTGGCCCGTTAAACCCAAACATGTGTTTTTCAACCCTAGTCAAATATCAGTTACATACATTCTCGCAGTTCTTATACTAAAATGTATACAATAAAATATTCCGAAAAAATTAGCAAATTACGACGTATTAACAAGATATTAAAAATCCACTAATTATCTTAGCTTAATAACAGTATATAACGTACCGAGGCGGAAAGTGTTCCATTCTTGTCGAGAGAAGTATAGTTCTAGCTCACGAGAAAGGGGAATGATACTTTTGCCGAGGTTTTTATACGATTTTATTCACAATTAAAGAACAAGCAACATTATACAGTTCAAATCAAAAATTTTTGGAAAACATCCATCACGGCTTCTTGTTTAATATTGAAGGTCGTGACAATGCGACTTTTAATTTTTACTTTAATGAGAAGTCATAAATGTTATGTTTACTGTTTTTTTATTGGTTTTGTCGTTACTTGTTATCAATAATTCACTTTTTAAATATGCTTATTAAAGAAAACGTTTTGTTTGTTACCAGCTACTGCTTGCGTTCACTCAACATCTACGTACGTGAAAAAAAGTAGTTGCATACTCTTGACCCTTTATTAAAATTGCCAAGTTGTCAATTTGACATTGATAGTTTAAATCGATAGTAGCTACCACGCAGATTGGAAAGTGATCCATTACTGACCGCTTCATCTTATTACTGTCTGCTTTGTTTGTTATTACTGACCGCTTAAAGTAAACCCGTAAAATCATTCATTTTTCAACCTTTAAAGGGTTAGAAAAGCGGTATGTAACAAACTAATTGTGAATAAAAAATATTTTCAGTTCATTTTGGAAAATGTATAACTTTTGACGAACATAATACAAGCATTAAAATAGATATGTTTATCTAAATATTACTACAAAAGGTTGATAAATTTTAACGTGAAATGTTGAAGTATGTTTCCTGTTAAGTTGTGCATAGATAAAGCAAAGCACCAAGTTTCAAGTACACAGGAACTATGCAACCGCAACTATTATCTTCCCATCCACTTACACCCCTCGAAGTGTATTGAAACGTTACCCTGAATCACTAAACCAGAAGGTACAAATTAATGATGCTATTGTATGAAGCATTGGATGTGCAGTACGTTCCGCTATCAATTTCGTAAATGAGCTGTTTTAATTACAATTAAGCAACAATATTTCGCATTAATTATCCTGTGTTTTTTATTCTACTTTTTATTGAAATATGCACATATATGTAAGATATTTGTGCTAGATCCCAGCTGACATTCTATATTTTAAAAAATTAAGATCGTAATCTTCGGTATTGAAAACTGTGTTCAAAAACAGAAACTCGCCTATGGAAAACACAATTATCTGAAAAATAAAATCATTAGACGGACTACTATCATACTACTAATGCAGTTCAAGAAAATACACTTTTTTTAAGTTAAGTTGCAATGCTTTCATTGGGACTAAATATTTGTATGAAGTATATCTTCACGTTTCTTTGAACATTTAGTGTTTCAAGGGTAGATCTTTACTTAACAAAAGCAGAATTCTGTTCTATACACGGTACTGATTATGCAAGGAAAAGCCAACCATAACATTATCTATCGAAAATGGACAATTTGCTGGTCTTTTATAAACGTTTAATTTTTTTATTTTGTTAAAGTTATTCTAAAATATGGCGTTAGCTTCCATAAAATAGACGAATAGTTACTTAAATTTTAAATATGAACGTACAACTGTACTTTTGTGCTTGTGTACTCTTTTTCAAGAATGAACATTTTGCCTTATTTCGCAATTAATTGATAATCAGGACATGTTCTTAATCTACAACATTAGTAGAATTTTGACTTTTAAGCTACCAGTCTACTTCAGATATTGCATTATTAAACACTTTTTAGAATGTTTGAACACATTTTTACCCTTGCAATTAAGCGTTACTATCTATTCTAGCATTTAGCGTTTTGGAAAGTTTAAATTCAGCATTATGGTTTAAAAGTCATCAAGTTTGTGAAATTTTAAATTGACATATCTTTTAGTTTCTAAAATCCAATTCGATTGACGTTAGGAAGTCCAATTCCTAATTTCAAAAAATATCTTAATCTTATAGATATGATCGGTAAATCTGGAAATTTTTAATTTATTACTTAATAAATAAAGTTCATCAGTTTTATTACAAAACTTCTGTAATTTTGAAAGATAACAGAAGAAAAATAGCGACCACAACTTTTTTTTCTGTTAACAAAATTTGTAATAAAAAGTAGAAAATATTTTGTGCCCCATTTATTGTTTTACTAAGCAACTATTAGTGTTCATTTAAATTAGGATTTGTATATTTATTATAGCATCTGCAATTTTACATACATTTTTCAGGAAATTACGTAGTGGTAAGCTGTAATTTTTGTTCCTAGAGTGCCAAATCAAACTTTATGATATGGATTTCAATGTGTTGCGCGGAGACGGTAACGATGAATGGATGGATATCATACAGCTTTCTTTAAAGTCATGATGCATACAATATTTTATTTCAAGTGGCAATTTAAGCAAAATTAAAATTTTGAAACATGTTCATAAAAAGGTTTGTAATGAATACATAAATATTTGACATTTTCTAAGATTTAATATTTATGGCCGGAGGGTTATGGACATAACTAATGTCGTCGCAAAAAGTTTGCAGGCTGGAGTTTCAATTAAAAAATAACCATTGGTGCGATTCGAATGAACTAGAGAGAAAATTAAAACCTATTGTTTAGTTCTCGGTTACTTAGGTGTAACAAATACTTTTTTAAATGCCTTTTAACAAACATACTGTATTCGAACGGTGCAAAGTAACCGTTCTTCAGGGTTTGTGGCGCCATAGCTAGCTAGAAAACCAATAGATCAAATCGTACGAGTATGTTGTAAATGAACATTCAGGTGAGAATTGACAAGATGATGAGCTAAATGAAGTGAGTATCGTATAAAGTAACCTATAAATTAATAATAAATAATTATAATAATATAATGTTATTTTCAAATACCATTAACTTATGACCCAGATAATGAATTCGCAATTGTTTATGAAAGTTAAATGATTCATCATCATACTTCCGTAACGGAGAATGTCCTACACAAACGATGTTGTGGGTGGGTGGGTGTGTGTGCGCGTGGGTGTATGTGCGCGTGCGTGTGCGTGGGTGGGTGAGTGTGTACCTGCGCGCTTGCTTGAGTGCGTGTGTGGAAGACTGAGAGTGTGCAGGTACGTGTGCGTGTGTGAGTTTGTGCGTGCGTGGATAGGGGTGTGTGTGTATGTAAGTGTGTGTGTGTGTGTGTGTGTGTGTGTGTGTGTGTTGTGTGGTGATGTGTGAGTGTGTGTGCGCGTGTGTGGTGTGTGTGTGTGTGTGTGTGTTGTGTGTGTTGTTGTATGATGGTGTGTGTGTGTGTGTGTGTGGTGCGTGAGACCGTGCGTTCGCGTTTCCGTGTGCCGTATGTCCGTGTATCCGTGTGTCCGTGTGTCCGTGTGTCCGTGTATCCGTGTGTCCGTGTGTCCGTGTGTCCGTGTCCGTGTGTCCGTGTGTCCGTGTGTCCGAGTGTCCGTGTTCCGTGTATCCGTGTGTGCGTGTCCGTGTGTCCGTGTGTCCGTGTGTCCGTGTGTCCGTGTGTCCGTGTGTCCGTGTGTCCTTGTGTCCGTGTGTCCGTGTGTCCGGGTGATCCGTCTTTCTCTCAGTCCGGACTTTAATTTAATAAATTTGGTGATCTGCGCTATAATGTAGATTTATATTCGGCATTAGTTTGCCACACACAACATTTCAATACAAATTTTTTCTCAACAAATATTGCCCACAATATCACTAACCCAGAAACGATATTATTTCGAAAATAAACGGAATTGTATTTCAATGCATCAGCAAATATTCTTAGCTTACAATACTCCCAAAAATAGTTTCTAAATGTGTGATACACACAATTTTTTCTGACCTCACTAGTTCATTATAAATGTTTTAGTGATATTACTATATCTTAATTATGTTGGGGGGACCAAACATGTCAAGCGACTCTAATATGTATGCGATCTGTTAGTAGCATAAAAAAATTATAGTGTTAAATTTAACATTTTAAGGTTTTTTCGTCCTAGGCCTGGAAGACCATTTTGGAAAGATAGTATTTCCAGAGGAAGTACAGAAATGTTTTTCAACATAATACAGTTAAACTGTATCAACATGATAAAAACAATAACGTAATATACGTAACGAATTTAAAATGGGGTGTATTGCAGTAAAACTGCCAAATTAGTGTATTTACATCACCACGGTACGATTGAAGGTTCATAGAGCAGATTTGCATGAACCTAGGGTAAGACAACTCCTTTTTACAGTGAAAATGTTACAGGACATTCGCAAGCGTTGTAATTGCTTTAAATTCCGGTTGCCGACTAAACTGGGTGGGCGTGGTAAGATGCTGAAATCTGAAGTAATTTAAACAATCTTGAATTACATAATATTAGCTAAAACCGGACAAAATTTATCACAGGACACCACCGACAAATAAATAATTATTTGGAAAAGCGCCTGGAATTCGGTGCTAGCTCTTGCACTATCTTAGAGTACAAAAAATTTCAACTTCAATAATGTACCTAAAGTTTTAGAAGTCCACTTAATCTGATAACTCAGATGCAAATCTTATAGTACGATTAAATTAACCTTTAAATATTTTAACATCCGGTTGTCGTCTTTCTATAAAGTTATCTAGCTTTCTTACATTTGATGTAAGTATTATTGTTCATTTAACAGAAAAGTTGGCATTTCTTAGAAAATATTAATTTTCTCCTTCACTAAAAGTTGAAAACAATACTTATTTAAAAAACAAGTGATTTAATAATTAAAAATGACAGATCGGATTTTTGTTAAAATTCATTTGTTTTCATGGGTTACTTATTTTAAAATGAATAATATAAAATATAACGGAATGTATTATTTCAAATGTAAATTGCAATACATCATTGAAAGCAGAAAAAAATATAACTTGTTTATTTCAAAATCCAATGTGGCGTCTATTTAACATAAGAAAATTGATATCATTATCTCCTAGAGCGTAATTTTTTGAAAACACAACCCAGTTTGTCTTAAAGAAATAATTGTTAAAAAATGTTTTAATAATTTTTGTATTAAGGGAAATAATCGGGTTGATCAAAAACGCATTTTTCCGTTTTTGTCGATTATTTTCGAAAGTACTTGGAATTTGTGATATTTCTAAGCAACATCTGTCCGATATATATATATATATATATATATATATATATATATATATATATATATATATATATATATATATATCTATATATATATATATATATATATATATATATATATATATATATATATATATAATAGTAAGTTGATAGTTATTTAGATATTGAATAAATTTGAACGAATACTTACAGCAAGGATATTTGTTAACCTTCAAATTATGCTTTTGTATTAAAAAAACCTTATGATGTTTTTTTTGCATGAAATATGAACGTGTTTCAGAAATATTAGAATAAGTCAGTTCCAGGGCAAATAAAGACAAGGTTAAATAAAAAATTACAAGCGTGTGTGACATACTTTTTTTGTGTGCTAACATACACCCACACACACACGCACACGCACACACACACACATACACACTTGCACGTTCGCACACACACACCCACGTACACGCACACACACGCGTACAGACGCGCAAACATGCGCACACATGCGCGCAGGTACACGAACACACATGCGCGCTCATACATACGCGCACACACACACACATACACTCGCACACGTCCCACAGCGACACACCTGCACACGTCCACACACACACACAGTCCACATACGCGCACACGCAAACACATGCGCACACGCACAACACAACACAAAACACATATACACACACACACACACACACAAAACACACAGACACACACAACAACACACACACACACACACACACACACACACACACACACACACACACATACACTACAAGTGAAACTCACAAACGCACACGTACCCGCACACTATCACGCCCACACACGCACTATGTACGCACCACCCACAGACAAACACACACGCGACGCACGCACGCACCAACACGCCACACGCACACGCACACGCCACGCCCACGCCACGCCCACGCACGCACGCACGCATGCACGAACGCACGCACGCACACGCACGCACCCACACCACACACACACGCACGCACGCACCACGCAACGCACGCACACACACGCACACACACACACACACACACACACACACCCACCCACAACATCGTTTTTGTAAGACACTGCACTCTCCGTAATGGAAGTAAGATGATGAATCATTTAACTTTCATAAATAATTGCGAAAGTATTATCAGGGTCATCAGTTAATGTTATTTGAAAATAATTTTGATTACATTTTCAAACATTATTATAATTATTTATTATTAATTTATAAGTTACTTTATAGAACACTCACTTCACTTAGCCCGTTTTATTATTATTCCATTCAGAGATACATATTTGTACATACGCCAATAGCTGGTAATGTATCATGTTATGAATGTCACAACGAAGATAACCCTACTAAGTCAAATACTCATGCGATCTTCAGGTACGGAGAGGCGCAGTGCCTTATAGAACCGTCTCCAGCATCAACAAAAATGTTGTCATTATTTTCGAAAGTACGCGGAATTTTTTTTGATATTTCTAAGCATTTGAATTTTAACCAAATATGTATCTTTATTAATAACAAAGTTACTCATGCAATACTAATCGATTTGGATTGAGATACACTGTATATATATATATATATATATATATATATATATATATATATATATATATATATATATATATATTGTTGAAATTTTGTAGGTTATATTAGTGCCAATTTGAGATTTTCTTACATAAAAAGAATATGACCGATTACCGGTTTCGCCGGAAATGGCGAAAAGCTAAAAATTTGAATAGAACACCCTATACATTTTTACATATTTGGATTCTAGCGCTTCAATAACATACAGCTCATCTGTCAAATTTCAACTCAGCCGTCATTTTAATTTTGTTTTGTTTTTTATTTTAGATCATTATGACGTTATCTATATTATAGATAATTGGCGTACAATTACCCACACAATATTATTTTTCCTAATAATTAATGTTTGTCAAGTTTGTTAACGACCAAATCTAAAAATTACGGTTTTTTAGCTAAAACTCACTGTTCCCAATAGAAACATACATGGGCCACTGTGTATACTAAATAGCTCTTTCAGGTACTAGTAAAACGATATGCATAGTAATTTCTTTAGTTCGTAAATAAAGCACTAATTTTTAATTTTCTAAATTTTATTAACACAACATGCTCCTGAAGTCGAACTCTGTCAAAATAAAACGGCGTTTAAGTTGCCATTTGGCAAATGAACTGTATGTATTTGAAGCCGTAGAATCCAAATACGTAAAAATATACTGGTTGTTCCATTTAAATTTTCAGCTTTTGTGTCATTTCTGGTGAAACCAGAAGTCGGTCATATTTTTATGTAAACAGATCCCAAACTGGCTCTAATATAACCCACTAAAACTAGAACATATCTAACGACCCGTTCAAAAGTTACAGGGGTGGCCCCTATTTGATTTACACCCTATATATATATATATATATATATATATATATATATATATATATATATATATATATATATATATATGGTGTGTGTGCGTCCGTGGTCACGCTAAATTAAAACATACCTAACCAATTTTAATGAAATTTACTTACAGTTACTTCAAAAATATCTCGGTTCTGTCAAATTTTTGTTAAAACGTATTTACATATAATGATAGAAAGCACTAAAGTACATTTTATGAATATCTCGAAAACCATTAAGTTTATTAAAAAATTGAGGAAACTATTAAAGACTATTAAATTTTATATAAGTTTTCTTATTGAAAATATCCTGTAGGGTAAGAAATGCATCCTTAAAAATCAAAATAGTACTTCAAGCAGTTCTCTTGACTACTTCTAAGACAATGAACCTTTATACAAACGAATAGACAGTTTTTTGAAGATAATTAAATTTTAGATTTATTTTTCTTTCTTTATTTAGCAAATGATCAAGAAACTTCATTTGAAATAATGTGTTTAATTTATACGTCATTTTGATTAACAATTTAAACGAAGTTCTATTTAAAAATGATTAAATTGTACAATACAAAGGGAGAAAACGTTGTCAGGTTGGTTTATATAATGTTTATTCTCTTAATCACAATCATTTAATGATGGGTATCTTTCAAACCATCTTTATCTATCTAAGTTTAAAAAATATCGTGAATAAATAGCGTTTGTTTATGTTGCATTTTGTTGTATAATGTAGGATTGTATTCACAAAGTAGTAATATGGTTGTATTTTAATAGCCACTTTCACAATGAGCGAGAATCTTATGTAAAAGAAATAATTTACAAGGTTTGTTTAATCCGTTATTCTCATAGGTTCGTTAATTCTATTGGTCAATTTCGATATGGTAGTTTTTATTAGCGATACGAGAAATTAATTGGCATTGACATTTCTGTAAGCATAGGAATTTTTTTTATCATTTGTGTAAGTCTGGTTTCCTAACATCCACGGTCACGTGGGACTTGAAGATTAATAACGATTCTGAATGTTCAGCCGTCTTATACATATCTTTTAACATTAAAGTTTTAATGTTGCGCTTACTATTTACTTTACGCTTAACGTTATTTCAAAAGATATTTTTTTCTAATTTTTTAAATAAATGATCAAATGTGCAAAAAAACGTTTAGCGAGTGCATTTTTTAACTTGTACATTGCACATAGATATTTAACCCTTAACAATTGTGTTACAAGTAGATCTTTTAACTAAGAAATATTATATGACAAACTCCCTTAATTCAGACTTCAAGATAAAAAATCGATTATTTTTCGGAAAATACTCAACGTATAGTTAAGTGCAGCATACTTACCTGGTGTGATAAAATGTATAATGTGTTGTGTCAATAACTTTAAAAAGCGTTTTTAACGAATTTTAACGATCTTCCATTGCCGCTTAAGACATTAAGTATGTCAAACAACACCGTTTATACTTAATGTGATTTTAATGTGAATGTGAAAGTAAATGAAGCGTAAACTCGTTCACTGTATCGTTTACAATTAATAAAATCAGGGGGTGTAGCTCAGATGGTAGAGCGCTCGCTTAGCATGCGAGAGGTACCGGGATCGATGCCCGGCACCTCCAATTTTTTTAAAAAGGGTAAATACTGATTTACATGATCAAAACACTAGTTTATATGTACAATACTGTATTAAGTACGCTAGATACAGCAATCTGCAATATTCTGTACGCCCACATTTCCTTAGCGATTTTGTGAAATAATAATTTTTTTGTCATATACCCGAGATTGTCCTAAAATTTAAACTTTAACCGTTATAGTTTCTTCTGCCAGAAGAAAGTTAAACAATTGTACTGCACTGGCCCTTGTTATATAATTAATAACCAGAATAGTCTAGATATCACATCTAATCTGCTAGTTTTTACAAATAAAATATCAATAAAACAACTTTTTTGCGGTCTACATACGTTTTAATAAGCATGACGTTTGGTTCCACCTTTATCAAAGTATTTCCCACATTGAAAAGAACATTACTTTTGATCAACATGAGTTTATTGCTAATTTAACAAAGGTAAAATTGATTTGCTTTACCCGACTTTTGTATGTAGAAGTTCAGATCTGAGGTAAATCAAAACACCTAATCAATGACACCTAATTGCAGATAGATATTGTTTTATATGCAAAGCAATATTTAATTGAACTGGTTAGAAGGATTAAATCCTTTCCACTGATTATTATGTGTGGCGTAATCAGATCTGTTAATTGGGAAACTCTTCGAACGGAAGTTTAAGTAGTTACTGTCACAATTTTCTAATATAATACATAACTAACATGAAGGAAATGTTTTATAAAGTTTTGTATCAGAGCGAAGGTGATGGAAAATACAACTAACTTTCAGTTATAATGTTATACTAATTTAGTTTTGTCGCAAAATACCTTATTTAGGACAGAAATAATAATACCGTCAAGCTCTTTACAATTTATTCTTATTTTGTTAAATAAAACAATTATATTAATTTATTTAACTAGGTGATATGATTAATTATAGTAACGACATACTCCTTTATTGTTTTAATTAATTCTCTGGGATTAAAAGATATAACAAACATATCTATCGTAACTTTATAGACAGAGAAATGTTAATTTTAATTTAAATATTGCAACTGAACGTAACTCTTGTTCTTGAATTTAAATTAATTTACCATTAGTCAAATGCGTAAACGAGGTGCCTCCTTATTTTACAAATCTCTTACAAGCATCCTGTCAGAGAGAGAGTAAATTAATTTCCCTTGAGGATAAAAATATCGCGAGTAAAAAATGTCTTTTAATAATGTACACAACCGTGAAAAATTGTCATCTCATACGTTGTGTTCCAAATATCTATTACAATGGAGGCAAAAGTTAATAGGGGTTTAAAGGCATAAGAAGCCGTTTGGAACAAGTGTTACATATTTAATAAAGAAAAATATACTACCCATTGATTTAACTACTATACGCCATATTGTATAAAATTCACACAAACACACACGGACACAATTTCAAATTTGCACAACTTTTAGTAATTATAGTTAATAAATAAAAAGAAATTTTATTAAATGTAACAATTTGCTTTAACCCTGATTGAGCGGTTTCGATAATATTATTGTTAGACCTTTCAAAACAGTGACATTTGTATATTGACGAGTAATAATTAGGTCTTTACTGGATTAAATAGTATGAAAATGGCATTTAGAACGTTGCATAAACTACCATCATACCATGAAAGTGCTACAGTTTTAAACAAAAATATCAGTACAAAGAAACGTTTTCTTTTCAGTAACTTTACTGATAACAAAACTAATAATAAACAAAATAATTACGGTTAACGGTTATGAAAGGCTAATGTCAATGTTAATTCCATGCTAGTTATAAAATTGGAACCTTGAGATTTGGTTATGTTTTTATAATTTTAGTAGGTTATAATGATCGTATAAAGGTCACATTAAAACTTAATAAATAGGAATAGGAATTTGGGGGATCCGTTATATTGTTCAACTTATCTGTACCAGTAGATTTGGTACATATTCTGTTACCTTTAATTGATTCGGTGTGAGTCACACGATGTAATTAAGTTTCTTATTGCGCTGAATTATATTTTCACATTGTGGAATTTTTGTTTTGCTTGCAAATCGACAATCTTTCAGCTGATTCATGTAGATTGGCAATGAATTCGTCTTTAGATTTGTATATGTGGTCAGAGATTTTAAGTTTATCTAACGCATAGAACTTTACTTGATGTCTCATTGTGTCAGCGGTTTCCGTTTCGTGAGAAGTAAAAATAATGTTTGTAATTATGTTTGTGCACTTGAAACAGTTAAACGGTTAAACAGTGAAATCCGAAAAAAGTTACACAGAACGAGATTAGTAGCGTTTTTGAGTAAGGGAATCGTTCCTTTGTTTGTTTGGGATACGTCAAAATGGATTTCTAACAACTACATTCGTACAAATTAGCGGTGCACCATCCACTGTAAATAATCAATTTTCTAACATACCGACTGAGAACCTATGGTAATAATGTACAATTATTTTATTAATAAGTAGGAATTACGTGACCATAGGCAATTATTTTGTTGGGTTGTTTGAAACACCGATTTATAGCTGAATTTTTATTAATCTTCCAGTTTGCGTCAAGTTAGTAATTATATCAGTTAACCAAATAAGTTCGTGCGGTTTTTTATGGTTAAATAATAGCGACTTGTTTTACTAGGGAGGAAAGTATAACATTCCCTCACGTCGATGAAGGTTAATGCCCGAGTGTAGCGTAGCGAATTGAGGGCAGTAATCTAAGGGATGGAATCTGACTTACTCCAAAGTGGAACATATGATTTTTTCACCATCTGCATAAGTGTATCGTTCGGCTTTATCCCCCAAATGATGCTGCATTCGAAAACATTGATGTTAATACAATAACATTGAGTGGTTAATCGAAACGTATTTTAAATGTTAGTTTCAGTAATTTAACAAATTGCACTATTAATATCAATCATGCTGAATAATAAATTACGCAAAGTATTCTGCTTTGGTTTATATTTTTCTCATACAAGATATATTGGTTCCGTTGCTATATGGGAACGGGAGGGAATGTACATTGTCTCCTGCTGCTATTGCAAATCAATTACTGGCAGGCAAGTGCATATTTACGCCCCTAAAAATTACACTAACAACAGTGAATAATTGATACTTTCGAATATAGGTAGCGAAGAAAATATTTATTAACAAACAGTAATACACTATTATTCATCGAAGTAGCCACCATCGCAATTAATGACCTTTTGCTAACGTAAAACCAATTACGGTATGTGGCTCTTGTAAAATTCTATGGATTTTGAATTAAAAAATTAACGGGCTGCATTTATAACATCAAGTCTTGTTTTCAACTGTCTATGCAATTGTCAAGAGACAAAAAAAGGTGGTAATCACTTGGTGAAATGTCAGGAGAATATAGAGGTGAGGTAACGTTTTCCAGCCAAGTTCAGACATTTTTTCCCGGGTCAATTTTGCGGTATGCGGTCTATCATTATCCTATAAGAATAACACTTTCGTCTGATTGACTAAAGAAGGCAGTTTTTAGATGAGTGCTGTTTGTACTCTCTGAAGGTGTTCAAAATATAAGTTCGCAGTGACGGTTTGACCCCTTCCAAAAATACGTAATGGACTATTCCGGTCGTTGTTCGAAGAAAATTTGTTGAACCACTTCTGCACTGTTCGATTACTTACGGCATCATCTCCAAATGCGGTACATATTCTTCTGCCGGCTACTGCGGCGTTAGTACCAAGTTTGTATTCATAGGTTAAACAACCGCGAATTAAGGTTTTATTCGTTTCCATTTTCAACGATTTAAATTCGGAGCTGATCAATTGTTGCCAAATATATATGTAGCCGACAAAAGACGGATTGGTAATAAAGTGAATGACGGATAACAAAAATGTGCTATCGATCAACAATTTAAAAAGATTCATGACACTGCTGTACACGCGTCTAGCGGGAGAACGTGATGATACCGAAGCTCCACCCACCATTTAGTCATTTCGCTCCCCTCTTGTATATATGTACATACATAAACGTTCATTGTTTATGTTAACGTTTTTTGTTTTTAACGAACGAGCGAGCAGTTCATAAGTAAATTACGTAATTAAAACTTTTTTAATACATAGAGAACAAGTTTACCCCGAGTAGGACTTGAACCTACGACAAGTACTTTCCTAGAGTGCCCCTTTAGCAACTGAGCTACTGAGGTATAAGCCCAAATCGATGCAAGTCTTGTCCTTATGTGCGCAGAATAGGTGTAAGTCCTATATTCAATATTAGCATACATATGTTGACTATGATCTCATTATATATAGAACTTGCATCCATTCTACATGCATAAAGACAAAGCTTGCATCGATTGAGGCTTGCATATGAATAGCTCAGTTGTAGAACGGTACTCTAGTAAAGTACATGTCGTAGGTTCAAGTCCCGCTTGAGATAAACTGCTCCTTTATGTATTTAAAAGTTTATGTTAATGTCAATTCACATAGTAAGTTAACTGGGTTAGAATACAATGCCAGTTTCAAGTTACAACTAATACATTTGCAATTTTTTTGTTAGCAGAACTATAGTTATCACCTTACGTGTAAACCAAGTAAAGGTTGTCAGACTTTTTATAAAACCGTTTTAATGCATGTTATAGACTGCTCAAATCACAACAGAGTAAAAGAGAGGCTTGGTAAAAGCTGAATTAGAGATATTCCGATGCAAGAAGGTATACGCTGTTCTGTTTCTGGATCCCTACCACCCATGCATAAATAGCACTTTTGCTAATGTAAATGTTTATACTCTAATTCGACGCTTGAAAGTTTCTTGACATTATTCACACCTTTAGGTTATAATTTCTTTCCTTGGTAACGGTGCACTGTCGTCCATTTGCAAATTTGTAGGTTATTGGTTAGGTAGCCATAAATATCAAAGAGGCCGGTCGAAAGTGATTGCCTTTTAATCTGTGGTTTCCAAAATCACCACAAGCATGAGCACTTAAATAGATATTGCACAATTGGACAATTCGAACCATTTCATGGATGGCCGAGAACCAATAACAGTTGTAATTTATTGTTATTGCCCTTGACAAGCACGTATCACTACCAAACTAAATCCACAAGAGCTAGACTTTGACATCATCATAACATTAATACCATGAAAGAAAATATTCAAAGTAATGTCCATAAAGTAGCCAATGTTGTTAACAAAAGCAACGTAACATAACTTAAAAAAAAAATTATAAACAAAATTAACCGCAATGGTTGTTACTACCGTTAGAACCGAGATGGTCTGAGGCACATACGACTTGTGTAAGGATATGTCTATAATTAATCACTGACCTAAAGATGTATTAGCGTTACATATGTTTAACTCTCTTTACTATTAAAGAAATCAGTAATAGTTACTACGGTTATTATTAGCTACCATTATTAAAGGTGTCACTAATTAAAATTCAGTTGGAATAAATGAAATTCTGGGCATTTAGATTTTGGGTCGGAATGTGACACTAAAACTTTCTTGAAACGAGTTCGGAGAACGTCTTCGTTTATGTAAGTCAATATAAGTGCTATGATTCAACGGATCTACGCAATAATATACAAACCGGACGGTTCTGGTGATACTAGTAAAAGATTCGAACTTTATTTTATCCATACGTTTTGAGTACCTAACATAACTTGAGTCTAGAAACCAGAAAACACTATTGGACCACCTAGGAACGAAAAGCTATCTACCTTCAATGATTCGAGAACTGTAGGTATTTCAGCAGTCCTTTAAAAACTATCGAGTACAATTATGTTCGAGCCAATAAACGGGTTTTAATTAACCACTACTTTCAGAACTGGATGTAGTAGTGTTACAGTATTGTTAAATGTTACTAGTGACACTATCACTCCACTGTCAGCTTTGTTCAATCTTGAATTATCTAAAGCTTGGATACAATTTGTTTCAAATAATCATCCCAAATTATGTTGAATTCAATAACGTTTTAGTCTATGTGGAATAAAATTATGGTGAACTATCACGTGTTAAGCTAACACTAGAATTTTCGAGTTGGTCAGGCCCAGTAATTTGGACGTAAGGTTTCATTAGTCAGCGTGCCTTCAAAAAATCCTCATCATCAGGTTCTAATACATAGAATGCTGTAACCTGAACTTTAATTTATCTTTAATGATTGATCGTTACTCCACTCTTGTGCTCGATCTTGGAACGTAGGTAACTCTTCAAACGACCGTAAAAATTTTACTAAATTAACTCAAATAAATTTATGGACATCCAGTTCTTACTTGTTGCTTTTTTCTTAATAAGATCCGGTACAATTCGCGTATCTTTATACTCCACCGACGCTAATCACAGCTAAACTAACCTAACACTATACGAAGTCGTTGGTAGCGCAAAGATACTTAGAATTGTACGGGTAATAGTATATTACATAACAAGGGTGGCAAGTAGCCTATTACGTACGAGTGAATTATTAAGATCGCCAGTGAGCGAAGCGACCGATAGCCGTAATATAAACGACTGCGTAATAGGTATTACCAACCGAGATGTGTACTATTACCTTTTCTACTCCTATAGACTATAAGAGGAGTGGCCTAACGCTAATACGGAAGTACTACTGGATAAGTTATTTTATTACCTTTGAACGTTTTATACACGTACTAATTTCGTAATGAACAATCTTATGAAAAATAAATTACAGTATAAACGTATTACAGGATTTTATGGTTAATTTCAATTTCCACTTTAAAAGTTAGAGCATTCTCCATTGGTTTTACTAGTTACCTTGTAATTAAACAAATTAACCCCGCTTTACGGTTAATAATGATATGAAATTTTACTTTATTAACAACAGCTGTTGTTTTAAGGTAACCTGAACTTAAATAAAGTACTAAGTACGTTAGTATCTGTTAGCCAAAGGAGGTATTGATATATTTTTATATTCCAAACTACTGAAATTTAATGGACTATGTTTATGTTAGTTTTGATGTGATTGACGAAAGTGAAACAAAACACATAATGTATTATTAAATATGTTTCATGTATAATTTACATAATTTTAAAACAAGTCAAATTCAATACTTCATAAACTTCTGTTTGGATTTTAAAACACAATTGGCAAATTGTGCAAGCCGTCATTAGTTTACTAACATTATTAACCCACTAGACGTAGAGTTTAACTTTAAATTTATATAGGAATAGAAAACGATTGTTTTAATGATACATTTCTTCATGTTTATCTTAATTTATAAACAGAAATATACTAGCATGAACATTGCTGTCATACTTATAGGACACTGGTACAATTCATACACGCCAAGCGCGATTGAGGCGCGCGGATTCCAACTTGTTTGAATTTGTTAGTACTTACACCGATCATTTGCATTTATAAGAGGTATTGTGGCGACTAACCACATAAAATTTGCGTGTTAAAATGGATCACAAACGTTTTTTAAGTATAAAAAATATTGTAGCTTTATTTCAAAATGAAAAACCTGATATCCCTAAACGTGTATGTATTTAAATCTGCTTTTCACTGTTGCAATAATTACGAACCGGGTTTGACTGACATGTCATAAAATTCGGCCTTTAGTAACCAAAATAAACGAAACATTTCTACAGTGGGGTGTATATTCCACTTTTTTTTATTCATTGATGACATAATAGCAAAATATTATTGACACAATCGTCTAAAGCAAACCAATCAGATTTGGATACGAATTTCTGGACACTATGCAGTTCAGATGGATACTGTTCCAAATTTTCTGTTTACACTGGCAAGGATAACATTTCCACTCCAGGTTTACTGCAAGGTTCTCAACTCGTTATTTAAAATTCTGATAATCATGTGTTCTTTGATAACTTACTCACAAATCGTGATGCACTGATTCATATAAACTCGACTGGATTTCGAACTACAGGAACGACGAGAGACAGTAGAACTGAAGTGCCCTCTTCCAAATTCAAAAGACGCCATTAGAATTAAAGCCAAAAAATGTTATTGGCCTCTAATTATGAGAATGATTAATATGTCAATAATAAATGCGTAGATTTTCTAGTTCCTAGATTTTAGAAAAAGTGTGACAATGTTTTTTTTTAAACTAGGACACATTGGAGCACTAATAAAAGCGTAATATCCTTGGGGTGTTACTTGATGTAAGGTATGATGCAAATAATAAGGCGACGAGGTAACCTCTGACATGTTGTAGCAAATGTGATGCAAACTTATGCGTTGAATGTATCACACTAGTAAATAAGATGTAATATTGTAGGCACATTGTACCAGTGCAAATACACATACACGCACCCACACAACAGAATTGCAGGAGGTGCAGTCATATTATTAATAATGGATTAGATAAAGTACGGATAATTAATTATTAATGGCCAAAGATATAGGTTATTATATACGTCCATGTTATATTGAAGTTTAACACGTTAAGTACGACAGCTCTTATGGCTTAGATTTTGTACATGCCGGGTATATAAATGTATATTGCCATCCCATGGGCCGGAAAAATATTTTCCTTGATTTGTTTAAACACATATTTTTTTTCGGCAGTTTTTGCATTTGTTATAGGTTTTTAGCCAACAGTAACAAATTTTTACAAGAAAAAAAATTCGAGGCACTGGTGACTCGCTTCGCCATACAAGAGCATTCATCGAGTCACCGATGCCTCTCTTCGGCACGACAGTGTAGTTTTGGCTGTGCGAGTCACGGATGCCTCGAAACAACCATGGGAGGGGATTCCAGACGTACGTGCCTCGCTGCGTGTAAAGCTCTGCAGTTCTCAGTTCGATATTACCGATTATCGCGTGTACATCGTTGTTTTTGCAAATTAGTTATTCTGATCTAGTTTCGTAGTATTTTAACGATAACTTTGTTTTAAAATGAAAAGAAATAATTGTTATAATATTAGCACTAGGAGTAGAAAGATTGTAAAGTTAGCCTTCAGTGCAAATCCATTTATTGATGAAAACGTTGCTTCAATATCGGCTCAAGATCCTGTGGAAAACAATGTTTTAAAAAATGTTGATTTACCAGAGCCTACTTCACATCAAGGTGATAAAAGTTCTATTGACGTCAATGACTCGGATCGTAATTACACAGTGGCGGTCGAGAATAATTCTAGTGATAATGTAGTTTCTGTGACAGAGCCTCTCTCATATAAAGATGCTAGTGGCGAAAGTTCTATTGATGATAGTGACGCGGATCCTAATTATTCAGGTAACTCATCAAGTGAGTCATCAACAGAAGAAACAAGTGAAATTGAAGTAGAAGAGGATGATCAGTCCGATGAAATTTTACTAGAATGGGGTCCTGTTGTGGAAAATAACTTCGACTTTGACGAATATTCCACGGGTGATACTCTGCTGATTTAAAACTTGATGATCCTTACTGATTATTTAGAAATTTTATGCCAGAAGAAGTCTTGGAACTCATGGTAACTGAAACAAACAGGTTTGCAAATCAATGCATGCTTACAAAGTCTCAACCGAGGGTAAAAAATAACTGGACTGCAATTACTAACTCTTAAATGAGGAAGTTTTTAGGAGTTCTTATGCTTATGGGAATCAATGGTGTTCCAGATATAAAACTATATTGGTCGAAGAAAGTAATATATAAAAATGATTTTATAAGTACTGCTTTTAGAAGAGACCGCTTTCTGTCAATATTAAAATACTGGCATTTTTCTAATAACGAAACAAATGATGGTCAACGTCTTTTTAAAATTACTCCTCTATTGAATCTACTTGTTGGTCAATTTAAATCTATTATAGAACTATCCTTAGTTATAGATGAATCTATGGTGCCTTGCATAGGCCGTGTCGCCTTTCGACAGTATTTACCCAATAAAACTCATAAGTATGGGATTAAACTTTACAAGTTATGTGTGCCTTCTGGTTACACATACAATTTAAATATTTATTCTGGTAAACAACGTAACGCAACTAACTCTGATATCGGACATTCTCATCATGTTACCATAAATTTTTCAGAACCTTTACTAGGTAAAGGTCGTATTTTTATACAAGTATTCCACTTGCAAAAGAGCTAATAGAGAATAAAACGTTTATTTGTGGCACTTTGAGAAGTAATAGGCGAGTACTACCAAAAGAATTTATACGAACAAAACTAAAAAAGGGAGAAGTGAGTAGTACTCAAAAGAAGATAGGCATAAAACTTATAAAATGGCAGGATAAACGTCAAGTGCTAATGCTCACTTCATGTAAGGATCATAAGGGTCAACTGACTGAAGTTAAAAAAAGAGGAGAATCTGTCAATAAACCTGATTCTGTCATCAGTTACAATAAAGCCAAAAAGGGGGTTGACATCCGATCAGCTGTCTTCTTACTATTCCAGTATAAGAAAAACTGTTAAGTGGTACAGTAAGGTGGCTATGGAACTTTGATTTGGTACTTGTGTTGTAAATGCGTGGGTGCTACACAGAGAGTTTGGTGGTGGAAAAAAAATATCTCTCTTACATTTTAGAGAAAAAATCATTGACATTTTAGTGACAGAAGACACTTTACCACCACAAGTAAGAACAGTTCCTCAGAAAACTCAACATTTTCTAGAAAAAGCTCAAGGACCAGTTCGTAAAACAAGAAAGCGTTGTCGCCAGTGTTATCAACAAATATACACCGAAAAAGGTAAAAAGGAAGCAGATAGGAAAACCAAACAGATCCCTACGTATTGCGCTGTTTGTCCTGATAAGCCAATCCTATGTTTACCATGTTTCAATAAATGTCATAAAATTTGAATTTAGCATCCATTAGGTTTTTAATCATTTGATAAACATGTTATGTGTGTTTTTGTTTATTATTATGTGTGTTCCTGTTTATTTGTAAGAAAATAAATAAAAATAAAAAAATTACTGATTTACGTTATTTCTTTCTACTGGTTGTTCATATTTGGAAACGAAATTAGCTTTATACATAGTACACTATCTAGCAGACGAGCGTACAAACATTGAATCGTTTGTGTAGGCCGCAACAAAATTACTTTGCTATTAAGAACAGAATGTATAGCGAGGCACCGGTCTCTCGTACCGTCAACCAAGAACACATTCTTGCCTCGCATCGTACTTAACGTGTTAATAGTTGTTATTCCAATTATATAAAATGAATAAGCCCAGTAATACGTAAATCCGAAATGGCCAGATTTAGTACTAAATCTCTTGATGAAATCACGTATATTGGTTTTGAGTTCGATGTTTATTATGTATCATGTTGTGTATGATTATCTCCAAATAATGTTGTACAGTATTTTGAACTAACTGACTTATTTAGAAACAACTGTTTCACACAACGATTTTGGATGGATGTGGCAAAGTTCTATAATAAAAGGCGTTTGTGTGATACATTAAAATACGCATGAACTGAGTAATCCGTTTTTTATTATGTTTATTATTCAACGTCTGACGTGAACCAAACCTAAAAATCACATTTTTCATGAATTGCGCATAACTTTTTACGAGGAATCAGTATTAAGCATTCTTCCGATTCTAAAATGAGTCCCAATGCTGCATATTTTACCAAAGTGAGACTATTTATCTAATCTCTTGTATGCTCTCTTTATGGTAAGCTCAACCTTTGAATATAAACTTAGAGTTTGTATTCAAAGAGCTCAGGGAACATGGAGATGTCAAATCTATCTTTTAAAATCACATTGGATGGTTTCATTTACTTTACGGGTTTTGTGATAAGTATTTGAGGTTACATCCACTATAGTTATAATTTTTGGTTCTCCACATTTGCAGACAAAGTATGTGTGTGCGGCATGTGCGCTGAATACTACATTTCTCAATTGAGATAGTAGGTTTTTATGTATCTTTAGCTTTTCAAGTTAATTTCAATTGGATAATTACAACCACGTACTATTTAAACAGGTCAGCTGGATGCTCGTAAAATGCAGCTATAAAGGCTGTAAGGGTGGCAGTTAAGCAAAAATAATAAAATGAAACGACTACATCGTTAATACAATAATAAGAAACATAAGAATTTAATACTTTTAAGTATACAATTGTCTACTTATAAGGTGTGCAATCGATGCAAATCAGACACAAACTCGTTATTTTAATGTTACTGGAATGTAATAAAACAATTAGAGGCATACGTAAGCATATCTACAAAGTACGATTTTGATTTATAACGTTAAGTCTTCTGCTCAAATGATCTTGCAAAGGCGTAGATAACTTGCAGTTAAGGGTATCTCGTTTATGTCTTTGACAAGTACTGTTACCACCATACATGGATAAAGACTTCTGTCGGTGACAAGTTTCTTAACTGTGATTCATCTATACACTTCACGCATCTTCACATTTTTAAAAACACAGTGTAATAGGGGTTTTATTTTTAATTTACGAAAAACAAACTAATGAAATATTAAAAGAGTGGATCATTAGCTGTACAAAGAAATTAAACTTAAAACCTTTTAATGTTTGAGAATCGTACGTAACGTCTCAGTTTATTTTAGCAAACATGCGTTACTTCGTACTGCTTTTAGTATTTTATGGTAAAGATTACCGTAGTCTCACCTTCTTATTTTACATAATTGGCAACCAGTACATAAACCACATATCAATATGTGCCTTTTTCACAATCACAATTTCCATGTATCTATTCCATAGTAACCGTTTATTTAGTAAACAAACCAAACGACAGCTAGCAATACTTTTATAATTACTGGAATTTTAGAACCTGACGATAATTGTATGATTTTAACTAATATCACTTATTTACTTTTTTCAGTTTATTTATTCTTTAAATAAAAATTGGTCACGTTTGTTTATGAACATTAATCAGTGTAGTAATTGAAATTTCCAATTGATTTTATTTTGGATTGAGAGCAGTAAACGTTTCACGTTAATTTCATGCAAAATAAAGTTATTCTAAATTTAAAATTGTGCTAATTTGATATTAAACAATGATTGGCCTGGAAAAAAATACGAACAAGATGAAAATGATTTTGAACACATGTATGAACAAATATTACAAAACAGCTACTGGAACTTACAGTTGTACAAAGTTTGTAATTTCGTATGTAAGATAAATATTTTAAATTGTGAATGCTAAGTATGAAAAGGTGGATATGATCGACACGCTTATTTAACAAAAGCTTAAAATATAGCCGACCGGTCATAATTTATTGGCAAAGCGAGGGTTATTGAGGGCGGTCGAGAATAACGTTAGTTTTGTGGTAGAAGTTGACAAGAGCGGGTCTAAAGTGCTTCCAAGGTATTTAATTTAAGTAGAAATATATTACTACAGTGAATATGTTTTGTACTGCTTGATAACTACCTATTAATTGTTGTATTTGTTTTAAGCTACTGTTACATTTTGGTAAAACCTCTGGCAGGTATACAGATATATTCCTGAAATCTTATTTTATCAGCCCAAGTTTGGGACAAAACAGTAGAGCAGTCCGGTGAAACAGTTGTAGTCGCTTTAGATATCTCAAAGGCATTTGACCAAGTTTGGCATAAGTGTTTACTTGCCAAACTCACCTCGTTTGGGTTAAATGATACGCTCATCAGCTGGGTTTCTAGTTTCCTTGATAAAAGACGAATACGTGTCGTAGTTGATGGCTTTTTTTCAAAAGAAGTTAGCATCAACGCGGGCGTATCACAAGGATCCGTTATAGCGCCTACACCTTTTCTGCTGTACATAAACGACCTTATTTCTTCAACAACTAACTCCATCCATTACTTTGCTGACGATAGCACTCTTCACTGTAGTTCATCTCAGTCTACTCATAGTGATAATCCACCTCCTATGTCAAATCAAGAAATTAAAGCTGAAATGGCAAATTCAATCAACAAAGACATTCAACGTATTCTCGAATGGGGAAGCAATAATCTAGTTAAATTTAATGCTAACAAAACTCAGTGTTGCCTTATGTCCGCCAAAAAAGATCGATCATTTCCTGTTGTAAGTATGAATGGCTCAGTTCTTAAGTTTTCAGACTCTGTTACTCTGTTGGGTATGACTGTATCTTCAAATCTCTCATGGGTTGACCATCTTCTGTCAGCTACCAAAACAGCTGCTCGTTAAATAGGCTTTTTGTACAGATCTAAGCAGTACTTTACCTCTCGACAACTACTTTTGCTGTATAAGGCCTAAATTCGGCCTCATCTGGAATATAATTCTCACCTTTGGGTTAGTGCTCTCCAATACGCTCTCGATATCGTTGATCGTATTCAAAAGAGAGCGATTAGGACCCGTCCTTAACTTCTCACATACAGTCCCTTGAGCATAGAAGGATAGCTTCAGTTCTTTCTTTGTATTATCGTTATTACAACGGCTATTGTGCTGGTGAATTACATTCCTTGATACCATCTCCGGCTATCTTTGCGAGAAACACTCGGTTCGCTCATTCACATCATCAGTATGCAGTACAAATCTCCACTTGTCGTACCAAACGAGCGCAATCTACATTTTTCTACACGGCTTCTAAACTCTGGAATGATCTCCCTAGTTCCTGTTTTCCTCTCACTTATGATATGAGAAAATTTAAGGTAGCTGTTCATGGGCATCTATTGGCAATTCATTATCCCTCTATCCATCCTCCTAAGTGTTCCTGAGTGCTTTAGCACGATAGGCCTTATTTAGCCTGTTCAGGTCCACAATCATACAAAAAAAAAGATGATAAATAGATATATCACAAATTTGTATTATCAAATAGCTCTAGTGCAGATTAACATTGGCAGATTTAGGGGACACCTGAATCCAATTTGGTCCCATGATTGCGTTAACGTAACATCGAATGAGCGTTTTTTAGTAGGAAAAAATTTACTTTTTACCTCCTTGATAGGTGTTTCAGTTTAAACTTCTAAATGATGCAATGAAATACTGCGATGGGTGCATTACTTTCTCTCAAAATCAAAATCCAAATTTAACAATTTGTTTAAAAAAAATTGTCGATAATAATTAATTGATTATTCATAAACCAGTACTAGTTACCTTCCAACTGTAGGTATAGAAAGTTATGCAATCTACTTCTATCACTAACGCTAAATCGACTTATTAGCTCATTCTACAACGTTTGGCAGTTTTGACGAAATCGACCATGATGTTTGTGCATCTGTGTGAGTGTGTGTGCGCTTGTGTGTGTGTGTGTGTGTGTGTGTGTGTGTGTGTGTGTGTGTGTGCGTGTAAGTGTGTAAGTGTGTGCGCGCGCGCGTGTGTGCATGTGTGCGTGTATGCGCATGCGCGTGCGTCTATGTGTACGTATGTGTGTGCGCGTGTGTGCGGGTGTGCGTGTGTGCGTCTGTGCGTGTGTGCGTGTGTGCGTGTGTGCGTGTGTGAGTGTGTGCGCGCGCGCGTGTGTGCATGTGTGCGTATATGCGCATGTGCGTGCGCCTATGTGTACGTTTGCGTGTGTGCGTGTGTGCCTGTGTGCGTGTGTGCGTCTGTGCGTGTGTGCGTGTGTGCGTGTGTGCTGTGTGCGTGTGTGCTGTGTGCGTATGTGCGTGTGCGTGTGTGCGTGTGTGCGGTGCGTGTGCGCGTGTGCGCGTGTGTGCGTGTGGTGTGTGGTGTGTGATGTGTACGTGTGCGTGTGTGCTGTGTGTGTGTGGTGTGTGTGACGTGTGCGTGTGAGCGTGTGTCGTGATGCGTGTGTGCGTGGTGCGTGTGTCGTGTGTCGTGTGCGTGTGTACGTGTGTCGTGTGTCGTGTGTGTGTGTGCGTGTGTGCGTGTGTGCTGTGTGCGTGTGTGCGTGTGTGCGTTGTGCTGTGTGTGCTGTGCGTGTGCTGTGTGCGTGTGTGCGTGTGCGTGTGTGCGTGTGTGCGTGTGTGCGTGTGTGCGTATGTGCGTTGTGCGTGTGTGCGTTGTACGTGGTGTGTGTGCGTGTGTGCATGTGTACGTGTGTGGGTGTGGTGCGTGTGCGTGCTGTGTGTACGACTGCGTAATGGGTGTGTGCGTAAGTACACGTGCGCGTATGTGCGTGTACGTGTGTGCGTTGTATTTCATGCTGTAACCACTTTTGGTGTAATTTGAACATACACTGATGCAAAGCACGTACGGCATGAACGTAAAATATAATTATTAATTAAACCACAAATATCTAAATTTTCAATTTTTACCTGACAACATCCGCCCTCATTCATTTGTGAAAAAACCGTTATCTCATTACTTTGTACACACTTTACTTATAGTCTTTACCCCGAAATGAAGCGTAATCATAAAGTGCAGCCGAACTCCTCCTAATCTATTTTCACTAACAAAAGTCGGCATTGTATTTAAAATTAGATGGGGTGTCTCGCAGTGAATGTAATAAACTCTGGCAGCAGATAGTACTAATGAAGATAAGAAGAAATGTTTCTATAAAGATAGGCCCTAATTCCCTATATTCCAGAGACACGGGGTCTGTTAGTTGAGAAAAGGATCACTTTTTTTTGCGATAACTCAATAACGCTTGAAAATTTAACCATGAGATTAAGAAATATTTGGAATGGAACACACGACCTTCCAACCTACAAAATTAAAATGAAATAGTTGTAATAACAATTTTTTTAGAATAATTATACAGCCTCTTTTTATAATACTTTCATTACGAAATTAGGCATCATTGTACAAACAGATAAAGATGAACGAACTTTAAAAAAATTCAATAACCGCCCGTTCCTATAAAAATATCGACTAACACTTAAATTCTACCTTAGGAAATTTTTTACCGCCAAATTACGCATCGTATCAAATAATTGCATAGAACATAATTCATCTATATGAATAAGGTATATGTATTGGGATTTTAATATTTTTCAAATATACAGCTGTTTCAGAAATATATGATAAAAATTTCTCTCCGCAGCTGAAATTCTCCCAAAACCTAATCAGCTCGAGGTGAAATTAAATCAAGCTTAAATACAAAATTTTGAGTACGTAGGTGTCACGCACGAACTCACGCACGCGCGAGCATACACACACGCACACACGCACACACACGCACACATACACACACGCACACACACACGCACGCACACAGGCACACACGCACACACCCACACGCGAACACACGCACACAGCACACTGCACACACCACACTACACACACACACAATACGCACACGCACACGCACACACGCACACAGCACACCACACACACACGACACACGCACACACGCACACAGCACACACGCACACCACACGCACGCACGCAACACGACACGCACAAACACAAACACAAACACAAACCAAACGCAAACGCAAACGCAAACGCAAACGCAACAAGCGCAAACGCAAACGCAAACGCAAACGCAAACTCAAACGCAAACGCAAAACGCATAGCAAACACAAACACAAACACAAACACAAACACAAACACAAACAAACAAACACAAGCACAAGCACAAGCACAAGCACAAGCACAAGCACAAGCACAAGCACAAGCACAAGCACAAGCACAAGCACAAGCACAAGCACAAGCACAAGCACAAGCACAAGCACAAGCACAAGCACAAGCACAAGCACAAGCACAAGCACAAGCACAAGCACAAGCACAAGCACAAGCACAAGCACCAAGCACAAGCACAAGCACAAGCACAAGACACAAGCACAAGCACAAGCACAAGCACAAGCACAAGCACAAGACAAGCACAACACAAACAACAAACACAAACAACAAACACAAACACAAACACAAACACAAACACAACCAACAACACAGAACCAAACCAACGCAGACGCAGACGCAGACGCAGACGCAGACGCAGACGCAGACCAGACGCAGACGCAGACGCAGACGCAGACGCAACACAGACGCAGACGCAGAAACGCAACAGACGCAGACGCAGACGCAGACGCAGACGCAGACGCAGACGCAAACGCTAACGCTAACGCAAACGCAAACGCAAACGCAAACGCAAACGCAAACACAAACACACACAAATACAAACACAAACACAAACACAAAAACAAACACTAACACTAACACAAACACAAACACAAGCACAAACACAAACACAAAAACAAACACAAACACAAACACTGTTTCTGGATTTTTTAAGTTTTTACTTGAATATGGTTAAGCTCTAGACCTCATCAATTTGGAGAAAAACGTCTCCGTACGTTTCAAAATGTAATTTTCATACCAACAGGAATGCTTTCAAATATGATGAGACTATTGAGAAATTAAGCAAAATGATGAAAAAAGCATATATATATATATATATATATATATATATATATATATATATATATATATATATATATATATATATATGTTATAAAAACTGCTTCAAAATGTAAGCCTTCAGAAGACAGGTTACATTTTATTCGTCACCATTCAAGTACAGTTATGCCCCGTTTGAATAGTGTAAAACGTGGTTTCAAGAAAATAATAATTCAACTCTATCAAACTAAAAAGACACACATCAACATTATAGCTATAACATAAGGTTACAGTTAATTCTTATGATAAGATAAGATATCACGCTCAGATGTTATGCATTTCCACATATTTCCGATCTGAAGACGACATCTTGAGATCTCTGCCAATGAGTAAATGATCAAAACCCACTAAAAAAAACTGTATCAAACAAAACATAACATCTATGCGTGATAACTTATCTCATCATAACCACATAAAAGGTAACTGTAACCTTATGTTATAGGTTTAATAATAAAAATGGTCATGTGTGTCATTTTAGTTTGATAAGGTCTAGACCACCATGTATAGGCGTTTTCTCCAATGTTTTTGTTCTTTTACGTGTTTTAATTGAATGGTAGTATGTGTAATCAGATCTGGTATCATGCGCATAATAAGTTGATTATTTTACAAACATATTAAAATATTAAAGATCCCTTTTCAAAATTATTTTCAATTCATATTTTATTTCAGACAGATTTACAATTAATCCATATCATTCAAGGGTCTGCAACATCACCTTACACGATTGTGTAGATTATAGTATTACATCACCGTTCCGTTTGGTTATTTTTTATTAATAGCCAGTTAAAAGTGCTATTTATGCGAGATACCCATGACTCGTAATTACCGAATATGCACAAATGTGTGAAAGATATATCTTTATGCAATATGCTATCCTCCTTGATTACATGAAAAACAATTTACAAAAGTTTCATATCTACGATGAGTATTTTACTAAACATAAAACGTGCTAGATAATATCTTCTGTCAATGATACTATTAATTTCTCCAGACAGATATAAGCCTCCTTTACATGACAAAGTCAAGTTAATTAACAGTTAATTATCCTTTTTGTACGATTTATAGATACGTATAATGGTAGGTCGTTGAACTAAAGTAAATCGTTTCCGTTTAACCTCCTAAGTGCTTCATGTTTAATGAATGTGTAATTTACCTGTTAATAAAAGATCACGCCAAATGAGTTGTTGGTTTGTATACTCTGCTGAAATGTTTCAGAAATTAAAGAAAGCTAATGTAAATGCACCATTATACATTTCACAGTAAAATCATAATAGAAAAATTGTCCCTTTAATAGTAAAAGCTAGTATATAAAAATCTCTTTTTGATTTAAGTATGTCGTAGGTAGTCTCAAAGCTAATACAAAACAGCAGTAAAAAGTAAACAGCAATAAATGTTAACACCTTTAAGTCATCTGAAATCGTATACTAAGAGCATTGAGCCATCTTAAGGAAACGAATACGCACATTTTACTAGAAACTTTCAACATAATGTTTTCCTTGATACAAAGTTCATCTTTGGACAATGAACTGTAGGATTTTCGGTTAGAATCGTAAACGCTTTCATTGTAAGTTATTGTAGTTTTCCGATTTTTATTTCTTTAATTACAGATTCTTATATTTCCAATTTGTATGTATGAAATGATGTAATTAGAAGAGTTATAGAAGATTTACCATTATACAATGAGGAAATCCAATTAGTTTAGCACTCAACAAACTTATGGAATTTATGGAAAAAAAATTTACTTTTTTCTATAAATTTTTTTTTGTATTTTCTTTCACAATAAGAAACAGTTCCATTAGTAAAACATTAAGAAACGTTACATACACATTAAATTCTCAGATAATGTGATAAATCAGAAAAAAATTGATACATCAATACTTCCTACTAAAAAATGTTATTAACTTAGTAATATTTCTATATTGAAAATCATCCCCTATTTTGTTTATACATAAAACTTTTCTCATGAAGAAACACAACAAACATATTCCTCAGTTATCATTAATAATAGGTACACAAAGATTCAATACCTTCATTATAGCGATACTATAAAGTTTTGTTTTCACAGGGATTTATTAGCTCGAGGAGAAATTAAATCAAGCTTAAATACAAAATTTTGAGTACGTAGGTCTCACGTAGGTCTCACATACACACACGCACACGCACACACGCACACACCACACACACACACACGCACACACACACAGCACACACACACACACACACACACAGCACACAGCACACACACACACGCACACACACGAACACACACACACGCACATGCACACCACACACTCACACACACACGCACATACGCACACGCACACACACACGCACACAGCACGACACACGCACACAACAACACACGCACATGCACGCACGACACACACGCACACACGCACACACGACACACACGCACATACGCACACCACATGCACAAGCACAGCACGCACAGCCGCACACACGTGCAAAGCGCACACCAACACGCACGCACGACACACGAGTGCAAGATGCGCACACGCACACGCACGCACGCAAGCACGCATACACACAGACACACAAACACAAACACAAACACAACACAAGACACAAACGCACAAACGCAAACGTCAAACGCAAACGGCAAACAAGCAAACACAAACACAAACGCAAACGCAAACACACAACGCAAACGCAAACACAAACACAAACACAAACACAAACACAAACACAAACACAAACACAAACACAAACACAAACACAAGCATAAGCACAAACACAAGCACAAGTACAATCACAAGCACAAGCACAAGCACATGCACAAGCAGAAGCACAAGCACAAGCACAAGCACAAGCACAAGCACAAGCACAAGCACAAGACAAGCACAAGCACAAGCACAAAGCACAAGCACAAGCACAAGCACAAGCACAAGCACAAGCACAAGCACAAAGCACAAGCACAAGCACAAGCACAAGCACAAAGCACAAGCACAAACACAAGCACAAGACAAGCACAAGCACAAGCACAACACAACAAAACACAAGCACAAGCACAAGCACAACACAAGCAACAAAGCCCCCCCCCCCCCCCCCCCCCCCCCCCCCCCCCCCCCCCCCCCCCCCCCCCCCCCCCCCCCCCCCCCCCCCCCCCCCCCCCCCCCCCCCCCCCCCCCCCCCCCCCCCCCCCCCCCCCCCCCCCCCCCCCCCCCCCCCCCCCCCCCCCCCCCCCCCCCCCCCCCCCCCCCCCCCCCCCCCCCCCCCCCCCCCCCCCCCCCCCCCCCCAAAAAAAAAAAAAAAAAAAAAAAAAAAAAAAAAAAAAAAAAAAAAAAAAAAAAAAAAAAAAAAAAAAAAAAAAAAAAAAAAAAAAAAAAAAAAAAAAAAAAAAAAAAAAAAAAAAAAAAAAAAAAAAAAAAAAAAAAAAAAAAAAAAAAAAAAAAAAAAAAAAAAAAAAAAAAAAAAAAAAAAAAAAAAAAAAAAAAAAAAAAAAAAAAAAAAAAAAAAAAAAAAAAAAAAAAAAAAAAAAAAAAAAAAAAAAAAAAAAAAAAAAAAAAAAAAAAAAAAAAAAAAAAAAAAAAAAAAAAAAAAAAAAAAAAAAAAAAAAAAAAAAAAAAAAAAAAAAAAAAAAAAAAAAAAAAAAAAAAAAAAAAAAAAAAAAAAAAAAAAAAAAAAAAAAAAAAAAAAAAAAAAAAAAAAAAAAAAAAAAAAAAAAAAAAAAAAAAAAAAAAAAAAAAATTGTCCCTTTAATAGTAAAAGCTAGTATATAAAAATCTCTTTTTGATTTAAGTATGTCGTAGGTAGTCTCAAAGCTAATACAAAACAGCAGTAAAAAGTAAACAGCAATAAATGTTAACACCTTTAAGTCATCTGAAATCGTATACTAAGAGCATTGAGCCATCTTAAGGAAACGAATACGCACATTTTACTAGAAACTTTCAACATAATGTTTTCCTTGATACAAAGTTCATCTTTGGACAATGAACTGTAGGATTTTCGGTTAGAATCGTAAACGCTTTCATTGTAAGTTATTGTAGTTTTCCGATTTTTATTTCTTTAATTACAGATTCTTATATTTCCAATTTGTATGTATGAAATGATGTAATTAGAAGAGTTATAGAAGATTTACCATTATACAATGAGGAAATCCAATTAGTTTAGCACTCAACAAACTTATGGAATTTATGGAAAAAAAATTTACTTTTTTCTATAAATTTTTTTTGTATTTTCTTTCACAATAAGAAACAGTTCCATTAGTAAAACATTAAGAAACGTTACATACACATTAAATTCTCAGATAATGTGATAAATCAGAAAAAAATTGATACATCAATACTTCCTACTAAAAAATGTTATTAACTTAGTAATATTTCTATATTGAAAATCATCCCCTATTTTGTTTATACATAAAACTTTTCTCATGAAGAAACACAACAAACATATTCCTCAGTTATCATTAATAATAGGTACACAAAGATTCAATACCTTCATTATAGCGATACTATAAAGTTTTTGTTTTCACAGGGATTTATTAAATTTGATCGATGTGGTGCGTAGGTGTTATCAAAAGTCATAAAATTTATCATTTCCAAAACATATTCTTTTACGCTACACATAACTTTTTTAAATGCATGTTTTATTGAGTTATCTCGAAATATTGCTTTCTTTAAATAAAAGGTAATCTCTGTTATCGTTTACCTCTTAGCCGTTCTTGGTAGATTTGCAATAACCTATAACAAACTGAAGTTATTTTCTTTAAAAGAAAGTTTATAAATTTGTATTTCTGGTAAACTAACCATCATTAAACGTCTTATAACATGCAGTGCCCAAAATAACAAAATAAGCAAAGCTTTTAGTATAGATTTTCGAAGGATGGGGAACAAACTGACAGGATTTGTGTGATAAAATATAACAAATATGAAAATTACAGATTTAACATTCAAACCGAATATTATTTTTCAATAAACAAAACAATGCATATATTTTAAACGTATAGTTAAACGATCCTAAGCTACACACAAAAAAATTATCCAACCAGTTGCGCTATTGACATAACCGTCCTTATGATACATGAAGTTAGTTACCACTTGCCGCCTCTCATATAGTACTACACTATATTAAACAATACAAACATAACCTTACAAGTACTAAATAAAATTAATACGCCTTTTAATGTTTAAATTCTGCTGAATTTATTGGAAATTGCACAAAGAAACAATTTTGTAGTTGAAACGTGATTAAATTTCTTTTATAAATTGTGTACTAGGTAACAGTCGTCAGTTGCAATTATAATAAGTGTTCAAAGTGATCACCGCCATCATCAAGACAGGCACCCACTTTCCTTTTCGTGCTTTCAAAAACGCCCTCCAACTGTCGTTCCGCTAAGTTGTGTACAGCAGCTTCTATAGTTGCACGGAATTCGGCAAGTATATGCAAACGATTTCTATAAATTACGTTTTCAGATGACCAAATAGATTGTAATCCAAGGGCAGACGCCAGACGCAGACGCAGACGCAGACGCACGCAGACGCAGACGCAAACACAAACACAAACACACACAAATACAAACACAAACACAAACACAAACACAAAACAAACACTAACACTAACACAAACACAAACACAAGCACAAACACAAACACAAAAACAAACACAAACACAAACACTGTTTCTGGATTTTTTAAGTTTTTACTTGAATATGGTTAAGCTCTAGACCTCATCAATTTGGAGAAAAACGTCTCCGTACGTTTCAAAATGTAATTTTCATACCAACAGGAATGCTTTCAAATATGATGAGACTATTGAGAAATTAAGCAAAATGATGAAAAAGCATATATATATATATATATATATATATATATATATATATATATATATATATATATATATATATATAGTTATAAAACTGCTTCAAAATGTAAGCCTTCAGAAGACAGGTTACATTTTATTCGTCACCATTCAAGTACAGTTATGCCCCGTTTGAATAGTGTAAAACGTGGTTTGAAGAAAATAATAATTCAACTCTATCAAACTAAAAAGACACACATCAACATTATAGCTATAACATAAGGTTACAGTTAATTCTTATGATAAGATAAGATATCACGCTCAGATGTTATGCATTTCCACATATTTCCGATCTGAAGACGACATCTTGAGATCTCTGCCAATGAGTAAATGATCAAAACCCACTAAAAAAAACTGTATCAAACAAAACATAACATCTATGCGTGATAACTTATCTCATCATAACCACATAAAAGGTAACTGTAACCTTATGTTATAGGTTTAATAATAAAAATGGTCATGTGTGTCATTTTAGTTTGATAAGGTCTAGACCACCATGTATAGGCGTTTTCTCCAATGTTTTTGTTCTTTTACGTGTTTTAATTGAATGGTAGTATGTGTAATCAGATCTGGTATCATGCGCATAATAAGTTGATTATTTTACAAACATATTAAAATATTAAAGATCCCTTTTCAAAATTATTTTCAATTCATATTTTATTTCAGACAGATTTACAATTAATCCATATCATTCAAGGGTCTGCAACATCACCTTACACGATTGTGTAGATTATAGTATTACATCACCGTTCCGTTTGGTTATTTTTTATTAATAGCCAGTTAAAAGTGCTATTTATGCGAGATACCCATGACTCGTAATTACCGAATATGCACAAATGTGTGAAAGATATATCTTTATGCAATATGCTATCCTCCTTGATTACATGAAAAACAATTTACAAAAGTTTCATATCTACGATGAGTATTTTACTAAACATAAAACGTGCTAGATAATATCTTCTGTCAATGATACTATTAATTTCTCTAGACAGATATAAGCCTCCTTTACATGACAAAGTCAAGTTAATTAACAGTTAATTATCCTTTTGTACGATTTATAGATACGTATAATGGTAGGTCGTTGAACTAAAGTAAATCGTTTTCGTTTAACCTCCTAAGTGCTTCATGTTTAATGAATGTGTAATTTACCTGTTAATAAAAGATCACGCCAAATGAGTTGTTGGTTTGTATACTCTGCTGAAATGTTTCAGAAATTAAAGAAAGCTAATGTAAATGCACCATTATACATTTCACAGTAAAATCATAATAGAAAAATTGTCCCTTTAATAGTAAAAGCTAGTATATAAAAATCTCTTTTGATTTAAGTATGTCGTAGGTAGTCTCAAAGCTAATACAAAACAGCAGTAAAAAGTAAACAGCAATAAATGTTAACACCTTTAAGTCATCTGAAATCGTATACTAAGAGCATTGAGCCATCTTAAGGAAACGAATACGCACATTTTACTAGAAACTTTCAACATAATGTTTTCCTTGATACAAAGTTCATCTTTGGACAATGAACTGTAGGATTTTCGGTTAGAATCGTAAACGCTTTCATTGTAAGTTATTGTAGTTTTCCGATTTTTATTTCTTTAATTACAGGTTCTTATATTTCCAATTTGTATGTATGAAATGATGTAATTAGAAGAGTTATAGAAGATTTACCATTATACAATGAGGAAATCCAATTAGTTTAGCACTCAACAAACTTATGGAATTTATGGAAAAAAATTTACTTTTTCTATAAATTTTTTTGTATTTTCTTTCACAATAAGAAACAGTTCCATTAGTAAAACATTAAGAAACGTTACATACACATTAAATTCTCAGATAATGTGATAAATCAGAAAAAAATTGATACATCAATACTTCCTACTAAAAAATGTTATTAACTTAGTAATATTTCTATATTGAAAATCATCCCCTATTTTGTTTATACATAAAACTTTTCTCATGAAGAAACACAACAAACATATTCCTCAGTTATCATTAATAATAGGTACACAAAGATTCAATACCTTCATTATAGCGATACTATAAAGTTTTTGTTTTCACAGGGATTTATTAAATTTGATCGATGTGGTGCGTAGGTGTTATCAAAAGTCATAAAATTTATCATTTCCAAAACATATTCTTTTACGCTACACATAACTTTTTTAAATGCATGTTTTATTGAGTTATCTCGAAATATTGCTTTCTTTAAATAAAAGGTAATCTCTGTTATCGTTTACCTCTTAGCCGTTCTTGGTAGATTTGCAATAACCTATAACAAACTGAAGTTATTTTCTTTAAAAGAAAGTTTATAAATTTGTATTTCTGGTAAACTAACCATCATTAAACGTCTTATAACATGCAGTGCCCAAAATAACAAAATAAGCAAAGCTTTTAGTATAGATTTTCGAAGGATGGGGAACAAACTGACAGGATTTGTGTGATAAAATATAACAAATATGAAAATTACAGATTTAACATTCAAACCGAATATTATTTTTCAATAAACAAAACAATGCATATATTTTAAACGTATAGTTAAACGATCCTAAGCTACACACAAAAAAATTATCCAACCAGTTGCGCTATTGACATAACCGTCCTTATGATACATGAAGTTAGTTACCACTTGCCGCCTCTCATATAGTACTACACTATATTAAACAATACAAACATAACCTTACAAGTACTAAATAAAATTAATACGCCTTTTAATGTTTAAATTCTGCTGAATTTATTGGAAATTGCACAAAGAAACAATTTTGTAGTTGAAACGTGATTAAATTTCTTTTATAAATTGTGTACTAGGTAACAGTCGTCAGTTGCAATTATAATAAGTGTTCAAAGTGATCACCGCCATCATCAAGACAGGCACCCACTTTCCTTTTCGTGCTTTCAAAAACGCCCTCCAACTGTCGTTCCGCTAAGTTGTGTACAGCAGCTTCTATAGTTGCACGGAATTCGGCAAGTATATGCAAACGATTTCTATAAATTACGTTTTTCAGATGACCAAATAGATTGTAATCCAAGGGCGTTAGATCCGGTGATGTTGGAGAGCAAAGGTTTCTTCCAATCATTCGGTCATCAAAGTACTACTGTACAAATCTTGTGGTTTCTGAAGTTGTATGTGCAGCTACATTGTCATGCTAAAAGAAACCCTCTTGCAATTCGTCATCATGAAGTTGGTCAATAAAAGCTTGTAGCATAGCACGATACGTTGAACATTAACAGTATCGCTAAAGAATATTGACGTCCAACAATTTGCCTACTCGACATCGCCATCTACACTCCTAGTTTAAGAGAATGGAGCGGAGCTTTCTGATAGACATGCGGGTTTTCTGTACTCCAATAGTTTTGAGAATTGATATAACCACTTAAGTGAAACTATGCCTCATCGGAGAAATAACTCTTGTCCAACAAATTGTCTTCTCGTAGATGTGCATTGAACCAATTGCAATAGTTTATATGCTTTCGAATGCCCGGACGATGAAGTTCTTGTAATACTATCATTTTGTACGGATAGAAATGTAATTTTCTCTTGACAATTGTGGGACATGTTCCATATGACAGCCGGTTTGTTGCGGCATTTATCGCAGTGGCTTTTGGGAATTTTGTTCAAGACAAGTACGAACATCTTCTACAACCTGCTCATTAGCAAGTTCGCGGAGACCAAGTGATTTTCCAGACGCAATGATTCTTATATTGTTAAACCGGTCAAGTACACTATAAACATGGCGGCGTATAATATCGTAATGGGCATCATTATCAGTATACGCTTCTCCAAATTCTTCTATACATAAGCGAATTGAATATAGCCAAGCTCCATTTTCCTATATACTTCCATTCCAGAAATAGGCTTGCAAAACAAATTTCTTCTCTTCTACAGAAAAAGGCATGTCGCACAATATTACACTCTGAAATTATGAAACATGAATTTGTTGTTTAACATGAAATTTCCCTACCTTGTAATTATTTAATAAAGATTGTCGGTGTTGAAGACGCAGGCGCAGATGCAGACGCAGGCGCAGGCGCAGACACAGACGCAGACGCAGACGCAGACGCAGACGCAGACGCAGACGCAGACGCAGACGCAGACGCAGACGCAGACGCAGACGCAGACGCAGACGCAGACGCAGACGCAGACGCAGACGCAGACGCAGACGCAGACGCAGACGCAGACGCAGACGCAGACGAAGACTCAGGCGCAGACGTGGAGGCAGGCGCAGGCGCAGGCGCAGGCGCAGGCACAGACACAGACACAGACACAGACAGACACAGACACAGACACAGACACAGACACAGACACAGACACAGACACACGAACACACGAACACACGAACACACGAACACACGAACACACGAACACACAACACACGAACACACGAACACACGAACACACGAACACACGAACACACGAACACACGAACACACGAACACACGAACACACGAACACACGAACACACGAACACACGAACACACGAACACACGAACACACGAACACACGAACATGGAAACACACAAACACACGAACACACAAATACACAAGCACACAACACACAAACACACAAACACACAAACACACAAACACACAAACACACAAACACACAAACACACAAACACACAAACACACAAACACACAAACACACAAACACACAAACACACAAACACACAAACACACAAACACACAAACACACAAACACACAAACACACAAACACACAAACACACAAACACACAAACACACAAACACACAAACACACAAACATGCAAACACTTAACGCTTAACCACACAACCCCCTCCCCCACACACACAAATACAACACACACAGCGAGACTTTGTAAAGCTTATAATAAGGTAACCAGTGGATTTAGCGTAGTCGATTGCATATCCTTCTATATCTACATATGTATATGTAGGTTGGAAGGTAGAAATCTTAAGTGAAACTCGTGTGTCGTCGTATTTCATTGTGTTCTGTATATATTTGCCAAAGTAACATTTGACATTTCAACCAATCAGGTGACTCTCAATTAATTTCTTTGGGATTGTTGTGTATGGACTCTATGAGAATGATTAATTAGATAAAATATTGACCTAATACTTAGGTTTTCAACGAAATTTAATTGAAATTTTGAATACCAGCTTCCCTAATGCCTTCATTAATGCCGATTTAAAGACATAATTACTAACTTAATTTAGTTGCAATCCATTGTACACTATTACGAATGCTCACGTTTTTACGCAAAATTAAGATTAACTGGGTCTTAGAAAATAACGAAAACAACTGAAACTCGCCAACCCAAAATGATTTTTTCAATAATGAATTTCTGGGAGCAATGTTCTAATCTATAGGTCCGTTTGTCACGTACGCGTTATTTAGGGTACGATGTAATTTAGTTACTCTTGTAAAACTAAATCATGACTGTTTTTTAGCAAATCCAGTCTTTTTGTGGATATATTTGCATCTCGTGTCTTAATTACTTTGGAAAAAATGTGCCCCTAGCCAACTCTTCTTCATACGCTACGAAACCAATTGATTATCAGTACAAGCTCCTAGAATGGATCATCAGTAGACTTGATCTCAGAGGCGACTGGCCCAGAAGGTATCCCAGATTTTGTCTTAAAGAAATGTTCCCCGAACTAGTTCTAGTCCTATTCTGGCCGATTTCAACGTCTTCTGGGGAATTTTCTTCATCATCCATTTTGTCTGAAATTGTGTAAAATGCCATCAATCTGCAAGTTTTCTCTACCTTGAAACTGACAAACCAGCAATATGGTTTTAGGCAGCATCCTTATACAGCTGATCTTTTTGCATATGTGACCCAAGTTTGGAACAATACATTCGGTGAAAAAGTTGTTTTAAATATCTGAAAAGCATTTAACAAAGTTTGGCATAAGTATTAATGGGCCAAATTCACCTCGTTTGAGTTAAACCAACTGGGTTCCTAGGTTCCTTGATAAAAGACCAATACGTGTCGCAATTGATGACTTTGTTTCAAAATAATCTGGCATTACCGCGGTCGTGCCGTAGGGATCAGTCATAGGGCCTACACTTTTTCTGCTGTACATAAATGATCTTATTTCTTTAACAACTAATCTGGGCCTTTGCTTTACTTATAACAGCACTCTTCATTATAGACTATATCTCCCGATATAGTCCAAAATATAGTGACTGCACAAATCAAAGAGGAGCCTACGAAATAGACAAACATAACAACGGCGGAGAGGGTTTGGTTTGGAAAGATGTGGATGAAATTGAAATATACGCCTACATTGGTTTTCTGATATGCTCTGGAGCACTAAACAACAACCAGGAACCCGTAGTCATGCTCTGGCAAACGGACTCCTGTTTCCAATGTCTAATATACTCTGCTACAATGCCGCCAACGAGATTTGCTCAAATTTCAAGTTGGGTCCGCTTTGACGATAAAAATACCTGAGAAGACAAAATAAGACAAAAAGGCACCTATAATAGATACATCCGATAGCTTCGTCAATAACTGCAAAAAGTACTAAAATTCTGGATCTCATTTGCTGGTGGATGAACAACTAGTGCCATTTCGTGGTAGGTGTCCATTCCGTGTATATGTGAAAAGTAAACCTGCCAAGTATGGCATCAAAGTTTGGGTTCTCCTAATGCAAATACATCATACTGCAAAAACTTTCAAATCTATCTCGGAAAAGAAGGAAATGCTCCGGAACGCGACCAAGGTAAACGAGTGGTGTTAGATTTGGTTTAGGCTTTGGGCTCGGGTTACGGAATCACCAGGGACAATTATTTTACTTTTTTTGGAGCCAGCCGAAGAACTACTAAACAGAAATCTTACCTTGTGTGAAACACTAAGAAGAACGAGGATATTATTACCCGCAGAATTTTTACCTTCTCGAAATCGCCCAGTGTATTCCTCAATTTTTGCTTACCAGTTGGAGGTTATTATGGTATCCTATATGTCAAAACAGAACATTAGCGTAATACTGCTGTCTTCAGAACATCGTGAGGGTACTGATTCAGAGGAAAACCACAAGAAAGCAGAAATAATTATACATTATAATTCCACTAAGGGCGCAGTTGACACCCTCGGCAAAATGGTGGCGGACTATAGCTGCAATAGACAGTCAAAAAGATATCCAGCGGTTATTTTTATGAGTTTTATAGGTGTTGCGGCAGTGATTTTTTTTATTTTGTGTGTAAGGCTACAAGCAGAATGGAATGCTCAGCATAGATAAGAGGAGGTTGTTTCTTCTTGAATCAGGAAAAGTACCGGTAGAACCCCATATCCGAAGGAAGATAGACAACTCGGTTATTCGATCTAAATTCGACTAAATAAGAACATTCAAAACATTACTGAAATATTGGATGACATTGCAAACTAATGAATGTCGGAAACAAGTGCGCGAATCTACAAAATAAGTAAGGTGACACCGAAATGTGCAGAATGTAAAAACTTTGTATGTCCAGCCCACAGCAAGTCGACAAAAATTTGTCAAGAATGTAATACGTAAGTTGTAACACTAAATCTCAATGAATTTTAATAAATAAATGCACATTTATCAATATCGTAGTTTTTTATTAGATAGAAATCAGGTAAACGTAATTAATAATCATATAACACGTGTAGTGTAGTTAAGAAAACTAAGTAAAAGTATGGGGTGAAAATGCACCCCACGTGGTATTGGACGTTTTAAAAATCACCTAGTACTAGGAAGGTTAAGTATTAAGAACCGTAAAGGTCGAAGCTTCGCTCAGTCTCCAATATTGTCTGAGACCAGTTATACCCTTAATTTATACTGATTTTCGTCCGATGTCTTTCTTTTATTCTTTGGCTGAATGAAAAAACTAAATTATGGCGTAGTCATGGTTTCCATAGATACAAATACGTAAACGAAACATTATTATTTTTATTTACTGTTCTAGAACAGTAACTGTTTAATGTAATGTAAAGTTAATTCAATAATGACATCAATATTACAAAAATAAATTTTGAATATTAGTACTTTAAATGTATATATGCAATATGTTTTAAGGCCTTTCGACCGGTAGACAAAGACTTAAAATCGAAGAGGGCGGTGCACTGTTTTAGTATTACAGTAAGGAGACGGGAAAGGATAGTCATATCGTGATAGATTTATTACTTCTAGACGGCCTGTGATTTGCGCTTAAAAATCCGAATATTTCCAGTTTTCTTAAAATAAAGTTGAAAAAATAAAATTATCAAAATCGTGCATCCAAATCTTTATCATGCGGCGAGCTATGTGAATTATTGAATAATAATAACGTCGTTGCTTCGACATGTTTTGGACACGTTTATTTTAATTGATTACCATATTTGCTCAATTGATTGTTTTCGATTTCAAAATTGCATTTTACAAAATGAGGTTTTGTAATCTTTTTAGGGAAAGCACCGCTACTCTATATTTATAGATATTCTTATTTTATTTCTAAATATAAGGCTAACGCATATGATTTCTAGAAATATACGGTGACGAGAGCGGCTAGTGGCGTTCTTGGCAACAGCGACTAACTGTTGAAGCTAGGGACTTAATTTTTTTTAACTTTCTACGTTTTCTGGCTACATTTGACTCGATATATATGTATAGAAATTTTCAATAATTCACATAGCTCTCCGCATGGTGAAGGTTTGGATACACGATTTTGATAACTTCATTTTTTCAACTTTATTTTAAGAAAACTAAAAATTTTGAAAATTCCTGAATTGCTATTAGAAGCGCCCATACTTCAGGTATATGCGTGCAAAAAAGAATTTTAGATTAAAAGCTTAAATTGTTACAATGGTTAATGTTAAGAAAAACGTAGTTTTTCTAACTCGACCTCAGTCGGGTTTAAGCGCCAATTATTTTTTGCATATTAATTAATTATAATGAGTCATAGTACTGTTTAATACAGTTTTTAAACAAGTGTGAAGTATGTTCTAACCACCATTCTTTTAAGTTGCTCCTTGAATAAATTACTTGCAATTTCTGTTTTTATTAGGGTGGCCTATAAAAATGACGTTTTTTTTTATAAAAAACTTTATTTATTGAAACAATTACAAATGAAAACTTTTATTCAGTAAAATATAAACCATTTTAAAGTAATATCATTCGCCATCTTTCTGCAAGATCTTCAATTCCACGACGGTACCGTGTAGCATCTTTGGAATTAAAGAATTCTCGGCATACAGCTTCAACTTCCTCAACACTTGTAAAATGCCTTCCACGAAGGAAGTGCGCCATCGATCGGAATAAGTGATAACCAGAAGGCGCAAGGTCCGGGCTATAGGCTGTCTTGTTGCAGAATTGCCCGTCCTCTGTTCACCAATCCATGGTAACGCCGACTTAAAGCATCATGCATCCTATCCAATTGTTGATTGTAAAGGTTAGCATTAATCTTCTGCCCATCAGGAACCAACTCAAAATTCCACCATACACAAAGCATAACCGTCCTTTGTCTAACAGTAATCCACAGATTTTCTATGCTAGGATTATTGAAGTATATCCATTTTCATCGCAAGTAACGATCCGTTTAAAGAAACGTTGATCCTAAGGATTGGAAAGCAGTTGATCACAAACCTGAACTCGCCTTTCTGCCATTGCTGACGTTAAGTCGTGAGAAACTTCTCTACAGCGTCTGTTGGCTTTTCCAAGTTGATGACAATGGCGCCTTACGGTTTCTTTGGAATACCCAAGTTCTGCTGACAACGTACAGGTACGTGTAGATGGATTTGCTTCAACAACATCTCGAAGTTCAGCGTTACTTGACGAGTTGGGCCGACCAGAACCTTGTTTCCTATTGAGACTTGTATGATGATTAGCTTTTAATACTGCATAGCATTAACATATAAAATGTTTCCGAAATAGGGGCAAAGGGGCTCAATACGAAACTCTAAAAAACGATATTGTTGATGGGCCATCCTAATAGTTTATCTTGTAAATATACTCTGTGACATAAAAAATGCAACACCAAGATGGCGTTGCAATTTTTGGACCAAACTTGGCAGAAATATTTAACTAGTCTAATGTAGTAATTGATTAAAATTCCATTTAAAATAATCCAGTAGCCACAGAAAATTTGACGTTTTACTTGTTGTAACAATCGAAATTATCGGGTGTATTTCTTGAGAGATTAAGTCGATTTCGGTATTGTTTTTGGTTGCAATTCTTTTGCTTCTGTGTTCTTCTTTACATTTTGAGGCTGCGATCATACCTATAGTGCGGCAACATGAAAATTATCGACAACTGGGTGAATTCGCCAGAGGTCGCATTATTGGCTTACGTGAAGGTGGTCTTTCATTCAGAGAAACTGCTAATCGTCTTAACCGTAAGCAATCCTCTGTAGTATGGTGTTATCAAGCATGGTCCAGAGAAGGTTAAGAACGTCTTAGAAGAGGAAGTGGGTGGCCAAGACAGAAAAACGTGGTCCAGGACCGCCATCTCCGTTTAATGGCATTAAGAGACCGATTCTCGTACAAGATCAATAGCCGATCAATGGTTTGGCATAGGATGGTCATCTCATAATGCCCGTACCCTAATTGCAAGGAATTCTATGGAGCGCTTCGAAAAAGCTAACGTCAATTCTTGCCGTCACCACCCAGATCTCCCGACATTTCGCCCATCGAACATGTGTGGGACGTGATGGGTAGAAGATTCATGCAATTAGCCAATCCTCCACAGACATTAGAAGCTCTTTGTGATGAATTAAAGATTGCCTGGGATGCAATACTTCAGGAAAAAATCGACCACCTGTTGGAATCCATTCCAAGAAGGGTGAGGGAGTGTGAAACTAATAGGAGTGGTCCAACACATTATTAATAAAAAATGCCTTTATCTTTTGTTTAATTCCTTTGAAATTAAAATCTGCCAAGTTTGGTCTAAAAACTCCAACGCGATCTCGGCGTTGCATCATTTATGTCACAGAGTATATATTAAAAACTACTTGTGGTGTGAAAAAAATTTGTGTAAACTCGAATATCTCATAAATATTGACATGGTATATGTAAATATTCGACTTCCGGTAGTTTTTAAAAGTGCACGTGTCCCTAGAAGTCGAGGGTGGAGTCATAAGCTCCAACCGGGTTTTATTCGTAACACGTTTCATGATATACTTTCCGTGGAGAGTTTAAATTTTACTAACATCGTTTTGTTAATTTTTCTAGGTTATTAATAACAATATATAAATAATTTATTTAGAAAAAAGTTACAAAATAAATCATTTAATGGACTGATGTTGGAAAACATTTTTTTTCATTTTAAAAAATCGAATAACTGAAAACATTCGAGGTATAACCGAAAATGTTAAGGCCTTTCGAACGGTAGACAAAGACTTAAAATCGAAGAGGGCGGTGCACGGTTTTAGTATTACAGTAAAAAGACGGAAAAGGATAGTCGTACCGTGATAGATTTATTACTTCTAGACGTCCTGTGATTTGCGCTCAAAATCGAGTTAGCTGTTGACACTTCCCAATCATATCCACGTGGACTAGCAAAAAAGCCGGAAAGCCGGTAAGTGGTTTGTGTTCATTTATTGAGAAAACCAATAAAAATGTAAACATTATTTATTTTTATAAATTTCCGGCAACATGGCTTCTAAATAAAAATTAGACAATTTTGCACCATATTTTCCCAAAATTCCTCATCGCGTTCTATCTGGAACTATAAAATAATGATACTAAATAACTCACGGGGAATTATACACAGTGCGGTCGAATGAAAATCTGAAAATACAGTGTCCAGAAATATATATATATATATATATATATATATATATATATATATATATATATATATATATATATATATATATATATTGTAACGGTATAAACGGGTGGTAGAACGGGATTACAGATAAATTGGCCTTTTTGCCCCGACTAGCCAGCGTATGGGTGTAGGTTAGATGTTAAAAAAAAATTGCACATCCAGAATAGTAAATCTTACGTAAGTCACAATAGTGGTTGAAGACAAAATCGAGGGTTTGGGCGCCAGAATGTTTGGTAGTCAAAATAAGGGTTGTCGTGCCAAAATTACGAGTACATAGCGTGTCTAAACATACAAAAAAACATACGCTTACCTATCCGTAATCAATTCCAGGTGTGCTGGACAGCAACTCAGCAAACTACCTGAAATCGGGCTTCAAAAAACACTACACGCTTGTCAAATAAAAGCGTGATAAACACTCAATAAATTTACGTTACTACACCTCAGTGTAAATAATTAGGCATTAAATAATAATCAAAACAAAATAAAAAGTCTATAAAATGAACTCTAAATGAATTAATACTTAACAAAAAAATCAAATAAAAGACTAAATATTAAGAACGCTATTACTCAATAAAATCAAAAAAAACTAACCTCGTTACGTTAAAAGCTAAACTACCGATAACTTGCAATTACTCAATAAATTTGTAAGTTCGCAAAAAAAAACGGTTATGTAACACAAAAGGGTTTCCATAGAAATTAAACACATTTAAAAAAAACTAACAAAGCTATAATAAAATAATAAAAAAGGATAAATGTAAAAAAATGTAAACATACGATAATGCGTATAAACAAAAAAAAAATACAAACACTTAAAAGGCGACAGGATGTCTGATCAGAATACTGCTTTTACGCCAGTCTAAATCGTTTAACCTATATACAAAATTCGTGGATAATATACCCACACTACAATAGGGTCGATTGCCCTTTAATACTGAAATAAAAAAAGTGTGAAGGCGGAGCGTCAAAACTATAATTAATTACGCTAAACAAATTCAAACAACTTACTTTAACAAAAAAAAAACCCCGCTTTCAAACCTTCGAAACACACAAAAAAATAAGTCGGAACACACAAAAATCTTCAAAACTTTCAATAAAAAAAACAATATTATATTACCTTACGGTCTAGAATTACACCTCTCCTGTGTTACAATGTATGTGGAAGATAACCAGGTGGTCGGTTACGGCTATGACGGACAGGAAATCTCCCTGGTCTGGCAAAATGATGAATGAAATGTTGACTATTGTTCTATGATACACAAACAATTCTTGGATTGATTCGCGTTAAATTGTTATTGCATAAATTCAAAACTTCTTTTAAAATAAAAAAATAATTTGAGCGTTCACAATTACTTGATAACTTTTAGCTTTTAATTGGTTTTATTTCCACTAATAATCCAAAATGTTTATAACTTGATTTAATTAAATATAATTTTTAATATATTGCGAAAGTTTCTTTATCTTTAAATACGCTTTGTACGATAAATAGGTGGCACTGCAAGAACGATGATGTTAATATCCGCAGAAGCGATATAAACCAAAGAGGTCACTGAAGCACTATACAACACGACGATGTCCTCTAGGTAACTTTACGTAAAACCGAAATCGGCACTAGGTATAATCCTTTGGTGATGAACAATTTTAATAAAATCCCCAATACAGGTAATCTTCAGGAGTAGCTAAACTACCCTTACTACACAAAAAAAGTACGTTCGTTAAACACCACAAGGTCCAAAATTTCAACGTTCTAAACCACCCCCTTAAAGCGTAACAATCAACGGCAACGTATACTACTCGAAAGCACGATCAGTTTTTGAATCCCAAAAATTATTAACAAAATCCATCTTTGAATTTTGAATCCCACTACTCATAAAAACTCTTATCTAATTTAATTCCACCAATTAAAAAAACGGAAGGGGAAAATAAGGTACCCCAACCACACAAATTCGTTTCCGTCCGTAAGGACTCGGTAAATGTTGAAAAACTAAACGTCAGCAAAAATATCCTGTACAGCCTCTCTATGTTTACCTTAAAGTACGAACAATAAGGCCCACATGCAATCTCCATGGCTCAAAACCAGCGTATTCACGATTACACTGAACAACTATACTTAACCGTCTTTATGTCGCTAACATGATATCATACACAGATAATTCTACACTCTTTCTATAAATTACGTCATTTTTACAAAACTTTCTATTATGTTTTACGGAAATCAAACGAAATAAACCTTAATTAAACTTAGAAACAACTAGCTACAAAAAAGCGTTAATCAAACTTCTATAAACGGGAAATAATAAGGAAAAACAACCTAAATTACAAAAAAATAATTCACAAACTAAGAATCTAAAGCTCACCATACACCTCCATCCCTAAAGGTCGTTACACACGTTAAAACAAATTTACTATAGAACATAATTTGACAACAAACAAAAAATGTATATACGGAATCTAACTAAGTGCATAAGACTACAAACAAAATTACCCAATACGTATACAGGGTGTTCAAAATACCCTGACAATATATATATATATATATATATATATATATATATATATATATATAGGTAAATAATTACTGATATTTTACATACAATCGTAAGTTTAAATAAGTAGTCGGGTCGGCAAACGCTTGGTTTTCGTTATACAGAGTGTTAACGTTTTGAAAAGCAATAGTACTTTTTAATAGCTTCAGAACGGGGTATTAAAAAAATTAGTAATTCATCGTAACGTTTTATCCACTTGACTGATTACAATTTGAAAATCTCCCAACCAGTGACGGAGACATAGGGGCATCTGCGTTTGTCTGATAAGTTCAAAAACGGCGCCTTTTTTGAAAAACAAGAAGTTTGGCGAACAATGCTTATTTCTTGTTTCTGAGAGAACTAAAATTTGGCAACATTATTTCTGGACACCCTGTATAGAAACTAAATTATCCAGTAGGTTTGTGAAAGTAAATTCCTCGGTAAACAAAAAATAATAATAAAAATTCCCTATAAGGAAAAATCGTGGAACGATCCTTCATAAAACACCAACCAAATTTATATTTGTACGTTGTTCCATTCAGACCGCACTATCGTATGGAATATTCCAAAAACAAATAAGGTACCTTGTCAAGGGCGTAGCCAGGATTTATAACAGGGGGGGGGGGTAAACCATGGTCCATGGTCGTTCAAAATGTAAAATTTTAGAATAAAAAGAAAAGGCAAATGAAAACAAAACTTTGAGATTTTAATTATACTTAAATTATTTATTAAAATTTAAAAATTATTTAATTTATTTTTGCTCTTCCAGGGGGGGGGGGGGCAGTTGCCCCTCCCTGCCCTTAGCTGGCTACGTCCATGTACCTTGTCAACAAGCATGCCAAAAGGAGTCGACACTACAAAACAACAATACCGAATATTTCCTATTGCCAGTTGACCGTGAACTTAATGGTAATAATTGTGTCTTGTTTAGGAAATATACTCCATTTTCCAGTTTCATGTATTTAATTTTTTTTTCTAAAATAGCCTGTCAGCTTTGAGGCAGCATATGAACATTTTATTTCGACGATAGTTTCATCGTCAATCACGCCATCTGGACTTGCTCCTAAATAACAACAGTCCTTATACACGAGAAGTCCACATTCCCGAACATTTTGTTTGTATTGTTGTTCAAATTCATTTATAGAAAACAGTTCATGATCTTTTCCCCACTGAATTGCTTTTGAATTTATAACACTGGCATTTAAAGTGCTGTTGGCCGTTTTCTTGGGATCAGTTATTACCCGTCTCTTACACACTTTTCCAAAGTTGAACGCTGTAAGTCTGTTGCATCTTTCTGTTTTCCATGATGAATTGTGACTTTGCCCTCTTGTATTTTCTTCTAGCTTTTTAATTTCTTCCGCCATTTTAGAGATGGAGTCTAGGAAATTGTTTTTGTTTTCTTCTGACGTTATGGTGACATATTCTGTGTCAAGTTCTTGAACCTGATAATCGTCATCAGCCGGTGCTGAGAATTTCCGTTTCTTTTTCGGGATTGTTTGCGGGAATTGAGATATTCCCGAATTAAGCGTAATTTTCTAATATACTCTTTCGTGTATTTGCTGAGACTTTTTTTAGCTATATTTTTATATATGTCTGCGAAATATCTCTCTTTCATATTATATGAGAGAGCTGCGGCGTGGCATCTAACATCGTAGCTGTTTTTTTAGCGAGAAGTTATTCTTTTTCCAAAAATTTTGCCACAATGGAATTGTAAGTTTCCGCTGTTCATGTTCAATATTAAACTGTGAGAATTTTATATAAGTCGAGATCCGCAAGACAGTGTATCATCCATGGGTCCACATAGTTTCATACCAGGAACATAATTTTTGTCACCGTCCTTTGCTCCTCTACAAAAATATTCTTGGCAATTGTCAACCGAAGGCATAAAACGGACAATTGGTAATATCTTTGGATAACATGCTAATTTGTTCGTTTAGCGATATATCACCTGTGTATTTCCTGTTGTACAATAATGAACTTTTTATACGTCTTCTCAATCTTTCTATTCTCGTAAATAACATTTTTCTCAATTCTACTGATACATGTTTACTTGTGCTGCTAACTTTCTTCTTTGTGATATCTCGAACAATAGTTACGCAATAAATGATTGGTACACTCTTTTTTTCACAATCAATCTAAATCCACACGGCTTTTCTTCAGAGAGTTTTTTGTAGACGCTGCTGTCGCCATCACCTACCAACATAATGTATTTTAGCCGATTCATTTCTGTGCTCTATTTAAACATTTCCAGGATGATGTTGACGAGCCATTCCAATTTTTGAAGTATACATGTTCAGGTGCTGCTTCATTTTTGGATTCAGCACGAGAACATCTGGAACAATACTTGTTTCGAGTAATCAAAAACAGTATGTTTCCAGTCTTGGCACCAACAATACAAGCCTGGACCACTATTATTAGGAAACCATAAATTTGTTTCAGTGATTACTTACGACTCCAGATGGGGCATCATAATTGACTTTATACGACCTTTTGGACCACGCGCCGTCAGAAATAACAGTAATGAGTACATTACCACCTGCGTCAACATCTCCAACTTGTGCTATTTCTATCTCTTCTCGGCCGGCTTGTTATCATATTGTCCCATAATGAGTCGTATAACTTTAGAGCCACTGTTTGATGGTGCTTGCTATATTGTCTGCGAATAATTTAAAATGTTACTATTACAAATAACACAATGTTAGCATACTTGTAAGATAACTGGGGAATGTTTATAACCGCTTGTTCTTGTGTCATTTCAGAATGTGCACGACCAGTTGAAATAGCTGCCAAAACAACAGCTGAATTTATATTCATACTGGTTGTTGTCAAGTCTGGACTTTCTGTAGCAATTGTCTTACTTAAATTACACATTTTACAGATCAAAGTAAAATTGCTTGTCTTTCAGCAGTGAATTCCATATCAGATAAATTACAGCTAAAATGGGAGTGATTATTACAACATTGCATTTGTTCGAAAAAGTATTCGATATCAATAATTCTTCTTTCGCTTCGTTTTGTTTCTTTATCATTTTGACCCGAATCTACCATGGGTTCTACGAGTAACTCCACGTCATTAAATCTAGAATAAAAGAGAACTTAGTTGTTTGTATTTCTTAGTACGACTAGTAGATACACTTACTGTCTTGATGTTGAAAGAGCAACTACTTCTAAATTTGGTTGTTCAGTTAACAAACTTGGTGATCTAACTAAAGAACTAAAAAGATATTAGAGGAGTACTCTAAACAATTAAAGAGTTTCTTTTAACGCGCCTTTCTGCGTTTGCAAAATTATTCTCATTTCTTGCAGGATTCGATGACGGCAATTCATGTTTTTGATTTTTTTTCAAATTACTGGACACAGGCATAGGACAGTAAACTTTTCTTGTTTAGTGGAAGACACACTGAGATTGCAGAATGGCGAAGCATAGACAGAATATTTCAAATAAGATATCGACGCGTAATGATGCCGTATTTACTATGCGAGCGCGAGGCCAGAATACAACTAATAGGGGAACTTTACCTATAATAAATTTTCTAATATATTTTTCAGAATATTTTTTATAATTTTTTTATTCTTTGTTTATTATTTTATTATTATGCATAAAAATGTTGAGATAAATACAGGTACTTATAGTAAATAACAAATTATTTCAGATTATTTTTATAACCGACGTTTTCCTATTTGGTACCTATCTGCTTTGTCTAAAATAGTTTGTGACGTACCAAAATGTAATGCATTTCAAGTACAAGTACCGCGCGATGCGGCCGGACATGAATGTGATTGATCTTAGCACTTGCCAACACCGTCAACGATGAGCTGCATAAGGCACCATTCTGCAATCTCAGTGTGCCTTCGAGTGTAGTGATATTTTTCTTATATAAATACGTTTGTTCTTACCTGACAATCATTCCTCTTGTATGTCTGTTTTTGTACGTAAGTGGCATGTCTTTATGCAATTCCAAAAATGGTATGTAAGTATAAGCACTAAACAGTATTTACAATAAATTATTACTAGTTTTTGTTATGAACGAATAAGTTCAAAGAATTTACATCAGTTCTACATACATAAAGACAAAATTTACATCGATTGGGGCTTGAACCTTGGTGGCGCAGTTGGTAGCGCGGTACTCTAGCAAAGTACAGGTCGTAGGTTCAAATCCTACTCGAGGTAAACTTTTTATTTATGTATTTAATAAAAATTAATAATAATTTTTAGTATTTACAATAACTCGGCACCAATTTCGACTATCTCATACACGTATTGTTCTGTCTTCAGAACAATACTAAGACTACTTAAAACATTCGCGACTTCCCGGTTGTTTCTAAAAGTGCACGTTCCGAGAAATCGAGGGCGGAGTCATAAGCTCCTGTCGGGTTCTCTTCGTAGCACGTTTCATGATATACTTTCGGTGGACAGTTTAAATTTTACTAACATGGTTTTTTTTGTTAATTTGTTTAGGTTATTATTGTCAATATATAAATAAGTTATTTACAAAAAAATTACAGAAAAAAAATTATTTAATGGACTGATGGTTGATAACATTTGTTTTTACAAAAAAATTTTTAACTTTCCATTTTAACCATTTTTTGTAAAAATAATGCCATTAATCCCTTTCGGTACTTGATTTTTCTATACCGTGCAAAAATAAATGAAATCCGTTGAGTCATAAAGGAGAATTATTAACAAAACCTTTTAATATGGTGCGAAATAAGCCTGAAGAAGCAGTATTAATTTCCTTACTTTAACTGAAATTTTAAACAGCTTAGAAATGCTTTTAAAATTATGCAAGAAAGTGTACGCAGCAATCTTATATAAATTTACACTAATTACACTTGTTATCCTAAATTTATTAAATACAAAATGTAGGTCATCCAAATCCACTATTAGCTTTTTAATCGGAGTAATTTAAAATTAATTCCAGAATTTCATGGTTCATTAATAACATCGCGTTGATACTCTACGTAATGTTCTACTAACGTTTTATAAAACATAACATTGAATTATTGTATTCTTAGGATGCCCTGAAACAAATTAATATTGTATTATTGGTTGCCGGTGTGAAATTCGCACATCATTGAAAATTTAATTAAGATGGACACGTAATAGAACTAAACCTTGTTGAAGTTCGCCAAAAAAAAACTGCATAATACGTGTTTACACAAAAAGATAAGCTTTATATAATGTCTTTAACTATTTTAAAACATACACATTATACACCGGAAACATCCAGATATTCTAAGAAAGCGGAAATTGAATCACATTGTTAGAAACGGTATCAGGCTTGTGAAGTGAAAACCGAACTTAGGAACAAAATAGTATGATAAAATTCAAACTCCACATTCTACTTTATCCTTTAGAAACCCTGAAAATCCTACAACTTTTTTACTGTGTTTTTAAGGTTGCTGAACTTATAATCCTATATATATATATATATATATATATATATATATATATATATATATATATATATATATATATAATTATACACAATGAGTTATAGAGATACTTCTTCAATGATTATTGAAAAATTCAGATTTTCAGTAAACATTCTTCGGAACGCCGAATGGTGAAACATATCTCATAGTCATGTATGTCTAAAATTTAAATTCCACAATACTTATGCTTACTTTAATTCTAGATTTTTATTTAGACTAATAATTTCCCAAAAGATGTGTAGAAATTGCACAGTAGTGAGTGGTATTTTCTTTGCAAATATTAACGGTAATGACAGTTTAGTGAAGCCAGTTAAATATTTTTTAACCACATTCACACGGTTTGTAAAAATTAAAATTTTAATGAATCCAGTAAACGTTTATAATCTATTATGTCTGTTTTTACTATAAGTAATTATTTAATTACAATTGTAATTAAAAATATGTTTAATTTGTATTGACCAAAATGCAGGTGTTAAATTAGTGTCTAAATTTTTTTGGAAAGGTTTTCTGTAAATTGACATTCTAATTATACCATTATTTCCGAGGAAATAGTTTTGTAAGCACGTTTTTTGAGATAATAAATCGGCAGTGGCACTATAAGCACGTATAAAACGAAAAGATATAACTGCAATAAAATAATTTTTATGGAAAACTGACAAATCTCATCACGTAATAGGGAAAACGTGTATAATTATCGATATGAACGTATCTGTTTAAAATCTTGAAGTAATTAAGGCCGTATACGTATAACTTCTAATTTTTGAGACGAACATCTGTAGCGTTAAAGACGCTTTGATCTTTATTCAAAAACAGTCAGGCGGTGTTGGCATTTGAGCTACTTTACATGATAATTGTGCAAAAGCTGCAAATATTTTAAATCAAATTCGTTGTTATACGAACAAATCGCGATTACTAAATAGACAGGCCACCTGTTGAACTCGCCTAAGATGGGTACGTCGGCTGTAAGAGGTAATGTAGCTGAAAGAATACTTCAAAGACCTTATACTTACCATACAATAAAACACAATCGATAAAAAACATAACTGGCGCCATTGTAATCTGAATTTTTCGGTAAAATTCTTGAATGGTCAAAAGATAAATGAGTACTCTATTCTCAACATATACTTCGGAAAGTTAATTTTCAACGTACTTTAATTGTGTTTGAAATAATAAATAAGTCGTCACTCACTAAATTTTGAAAGAACCAAAGTTTTAAATATTTGCGACGCTCTTTTAAAGAAAATAAAGTAATCCCTTGCTCTAACCATGCGATAACTTATTAATCTTACAATGTAGGTACCAAATGCGATCGTGTTTAAAAATCAAAGGTACTTTAATACGTTATTAATCCCATAAACAAAAAGGATTACATTCCTTGCTGTTCAAACACTAAAAAAAAGAAAACAACAATCTCAAATCAATTGTAAATTTTTTTCGTAATTCGTGAGTTCTAACAAACTGGCGTAGGGGGCTATCAATGTACACGAGTACGATGACCATAATACCAGCGGTCCATTTACGGCTTGGAAGCATAACACAATGTTTCCTTTCGGCTGCCGCCGCACTAAATGTTGCTTTGTGTAACGTAAGCTATCACAAGGAAGTTCACTTGTTCAATGTCCGCTTTAATTAATTTACATTATAGTACAAATACATTAGCAGTCTTTAAATTAAAGTACTTAATCTAGCAGTATTTTCTAATAAAGCAAAGTTCTCACTTTTAATGTCTGAGTGCATTTTGATTATAATTTAAACTTTTATATCACCCTCTTATAAACAATTTAATACGTAACGGTTTTATTTTTACTAGCAAATTTAATACAACTATATATAACTTGCATTTAATTTGCCACTGTTCCTCAAATTTAACATAATGAATGGAATTCATTACATTAAACACGACTGTACTATGTATATATATATATATATATATATATATATATATATATATATAATGATTAATTGGCTTTAATTTATTATTTATTTAAAATATTATTTAGCGAAAAATCGAATAAGGGGATAGGGTTCAAGTTTAGTATTGAATTTACTTTGAGGTGGAAGTATTTATTTTAACTTTAAATGTTATTAATGCACCAAACTAGCTCAGGGATCTCAATGGGGAAAGGGTTCAAGGATTTAGTTGAAGATAATATATTTTTGTATAAGAAATATCCTATACTAAATTGAATTTGACGTATAAAATTTGGTCTGAATAAGTTTTGCTTTCTAACGCATGCGTTACTGACTTTAAGTGTAAAATAATTAAAACTGTCAAAAATGTCAAATAATTAAGAAATTTTAATGTTTGGATCAAAATGTGAAAATTTAGAAAAGAAAAGGAAATGATTTGCTTCTCAGGTGTTTACACAGGTAAATAATTGAAATTCTTAATTAATAACATATAACAAATATAGATTGCAGGAAATACCAATAACAGGGTTATAAAAATTTTAAAACTCACATATACAATCCTTCCTGTCGATTGAAAGATGTCTTCAAACTTCAGCTGGAGGCAGGCAATGTTCACTCGGATGTTGTTGTTACGAATATCCAACTGCTATCTCGGTTCTCGAAGACACCAACCTCCAATCTTCAAGATGTTTTCTTTTCCAAAAACGGCAACCTCCAAACACTTATTTACTATGGTAACTTTTATTAAAAATGGTTTTAAATCCTTATGACTGATATCGTTTAAAATGTATTATTAGTATCCAAGATTTTTATTAACACAATTTTATTTTAGTTACCGAAAATATAATATTTATTTAAGAGGAATTGTCCGGATAAATAAAACAACTTTTCACCAAATAAATATGGAATTTAATTTGGTATATCAGAATTATTTTAAATCGGAAAACATGAAAACAAATTTTCACAAAATCGTGACATCAATTAAACGTACAGCAATAATTTATTAACAACGACAGGTATCGGTGACCGAACTATTTAAATTTTGACCGAAGTTATAAAAACAAGTGCTCTCGAAATTATTCGTACCGTAAACTTTCTCGACGAAAATAAATTAGGTTATGTAAACACGAAATTAGCAACACTGTTTTAATCTTTTCACTTTTGAACAAAACTGGAGAGAGAATGACTTCCTGAGCTCTTGCTTTTATAGGTTTCTGGTTGCTACAGAAATTTCAATTTTTTTACAGCCATATTGCAAAATTTACAATGAATGTGATTGGCTAATCAAAATTAAGAATTGTACAAAAATGGAATTTTGGCCGTAACTTTCTTATACATGGTCGGAAATGAAATTTAAAAGCAGAAATGAAAACTATGTGAAATTTCGAATAAAAGGACACCGAATAAGCAATAAATCCTACCACTAATAAACGAAACAACTTAATCTAATCAAAATAAACTACTAACTATACACACTTACAAGCTACACTAAAATTACTTGCGAAAATGGAATTCTGAGGACAATTTACATAAGAAAACATATCTTTTTAAATTCAAAACATTTAATTTAATGAAAATTTTAAGGTTTTTGTAAATTTGTCTAGAAATCACCTTAGATTTAGCAAATTTTTGCGGATAAAACGCTGTATCCTTATAAAAACTTATTTATATTGTGAAAGAACATCTATTATTTGCTTTAAGAGCAAAAACTAAATCTAATAATATGGAAAAAGTATAAAATTATGTGAAAAATCTAAAATTTACAACGTAACCATACTTAAATTTTAAATATGAAATAAATTCATATTAAAAATGTTTTTAGCACTTAAAATGTTATGTTTAAGGTTTGTACAACTTGTCTTTATTGTTCACACTACTTATTTGCAATGCATAATGTTATTTAGTCTTGCATTGAAAATGTCTCATCGTCTAACACTGTTTTGGGATTTTTACACTATAAATTGTACGGCACTATAAATGTTTGTATGCCAAAATGTTCTAAATGTCTTTCTTGTTGTGAATCATTTATTATAAGTTTTGTCACTAATTCACTAACAAAAATGTGTGCGAAAATTGTCTATACTATCCATATTATAACCCTTTTAACTAAATTTTTGTATTTCCTGCTTTTAAAAACTAAACATACCTTATCCCTAACATAATCCTAACTACATAGTCCATGTTTAAACACCTGTGAAATGTCTACTTGCCAAATTAACTTTGAAAAATTGAATTTTATTGTAAAAATTGCACTACTAAAATGACTCTACGAAAATGGTGATATTTAACATCTTTGACAATTTTGGTAGCAACAAATTGCTTTTTATGATGAAACCAAACTTAGCAAAAGATATTCAGATCAATTTATACCAAATAAATTTATTTTAAACACATCGTGAACCAGATTTGTGTAAAATTGTGTCTCGCACTTGTCTCGAGCCAGAAATTACCCCTTTTTATGACCCAAATGTCATGTAAGCTGTCCGATACTTCTATTACCTCTTTCTAAACATCTCAAATTCCCCAATTTAAGAATGAAGATATTTTTGTACAAGAAAATATTAAGTTCTTTAATTGACCTACCTATTAAAATTAAATTTTGAAATATGGATAAATCATGGAGATATGAAATTTACCTCTACTACTACCATCCTTTATATTGACTAATTCATATGTAGTACCCCAAAACATTTTTTACCCTATACGGACCTTCATATGGTAGTAAGAGTTTTGCACACATTTTTCGTGCTCTATCTGCAACTGTTAAACGGCGTATGATTACTAAATCTCCTTCCTTAAATGTAACCTTCTTTTTAATTTTGGCAGAATGTTTCTTTTCATAATTATCTAAAATCTTCCACAATCTTTCTTTGACTTCTTGGAGCAAATTTTCAACTTCAATTTCTTCTTCTTGTTGTCTCCAGGGTCTTTCTGGTATAATCTTTTTTATTAATGTTATCGGAGCTACCTGTGTTCTAACATTCGGTACTTCATTGATGCACTTCTCTATGACCTTAAGATACTTCACCCAAGCATTATGTTTCTCATACGTGAATATTCTTAAAAATTTAATCACTTCTTTGATATATCTCTCGGCTGGGTTGCCTTGAGGATGTCTGATCGAACAGAAATAGATCTTTATTCCCATCTCTTCGAACTTCTTTACAAATTTGGCAGTTCTGAAATATGTGGCATTGTCGGCTAATATAGCTTTTGGCTTTCCTGTTTCTTCCATGAATTTCTCGATAGAAATCGTAGCTTGTTTTGCTGTGCATTCCCTGCTAGGGTATAATTTTATAAATTTAGAAAAAATATCGACGATTACTAATATATTTTTATATCCGTTCTGACCAGGTACTAAATTTCCAATATAGTCAATTGCTATTATTTCTAATGGTTTACTCACTTTTATACTTTTGACAAGGTTGAAATTAGTGTGGTTCTTCTCTTTAGCTAATATGCAAAGCTCACATTTATTTATAATATTCTTGACATATGTTAAATCCTTCTTTGCATAGAAATTTTCTCTAAAAATTAACCAAGTTTTCCTAATTCCTAGATGTCCGTACGTTTTGTGTAAATCCGTTATGATAAATTTTGCTATATCTTCATTTACTACAACTAACTTTCCTGTATTAAAAACTTTAATAATTCTATCATTCAAAATACAGTAATCCTTATATATTTCTTCTTTAGATTCCAAAATCTTCTTTTTAAGTTCTAAAAATTGCGTTGAATTTTGTAAATTTCTTAATTCTTGTGCCAAAAATGTAGGTTTAATTTGTTCAAATGCACATAAAACTCTATTTTCCTTAATGTCTATATTATCCTTCCTGCTTAACGCATCTGCTACCACATTATCCTTGCCTGGTCTATGAGATATGTCGAAATCATACTCCTGCAGAAGTAACGACCAATGGTACATCCTATGATTCTTAAAATTAGTTGTTTTCATAAAAGTTATTGCAGAGTTGTCAGTTTCAATTTTGAATTTGTTGCCTAATAGATAAAATTTTAATTTGTTTACTGCGTAAACAATGGCCAGTAGTTCCTTTTCTGCTGTAGTGTATTTGATCTCATGCACTTTTAAAATTCTCGAAAGAAAACAAATGGGTACTTCTTCGTCTCCTTGTTTTTGACATAATTCTGCTGCTATTGCATAGAAAGATGCATCTGTCCTGAGTATAAATGGTAACTTAAAATTAGGGTGTCTTAAAATCATATTTGTAAATAAACTTTCCTTAATACTAATAAATGCTTCTTCTTTTCTTCTATCCCAACTCCAACGTACGTTTTTTCTTAACAAGTCTACCAAAGGAATAGATAATTCAGCATATCCGGAAATGAACTTACGATAGTAATTAACTACCCTAAAAACCTCTCAACGTTCTTAAATTTTTAGGACGAGGATATTCTTTTATTTCGGCCAATCTACTATCATTTAGTTTTACTCCAGTCTGCCCTATTTCATAACCCAAGTACATGACTTCTCTCATAAAAAGTAACATTTTCTAAATTTAATTTTAAACCATTTGTGGCTAAAGCTTCCATGATTGTTTTGATGTGTAGACAGTGTTCTTCTTCGTTCTTACTAAATATTAGAATATCGTCTATGTAGTGCATACAGAAATGTTCGAATCTATTTAAAATTTCTTGCATAGCTCTTACTAATGCAGCAGACGAAGAACTAAGTCCGAAAGGTACCACTTTAAATTGGTATATTTCTCCTTCGATACTAAACCCTGTGTACTTCCTACACGACTTTTCCAAAGGTATTAGCCAAAATGAATTCTTAAGGTCTAATTTAGTAAAGATCTTTTTCTCCCAAATTTTACTAAGGAGCACGTCCATATTTTGTGGCGTTTCATATTGAGGTTTAGATCTGGAATTGAGCTTCCTTGCATCAAGGCACAGTCTAATGCTGTCATCCTTTTTCTTTACAACAACCAACGGATTTAGATAACTGGTCTTTGATCTTTCTATGATACCGTTTTCTAGCATTTCATTAATTTCTCTTTTAACCTGCTCTCTTCTGGCGTAGGGAATAGGATATATTTTGTTATGGAACGGAGAATCGTCTGTCACTTCAATTTTATGTACATATTTACTTGCTACGCTAGGTTCTTCATTTATCAACACCAAATTTTCTTGTATAATGTTTATAACTTCTTGCTTGTAACCAATGTGATTGATATCGAATTGCTCATCCTTTATAATTCTTTCCACCTTCAAATACTGGATATGCGGTTTATATAAATTTAATCTTTTATTGTAGGGCTGTACCCAGTTTAATTCATCTTTACCAATTCTTATCTTCATATGTTGCGCATCGATAATCAATTTTAATTGCTTAATCAAATCCATTCCGATTATTAACTCCATTTTTAAATTGTTAGTTATAAACCATTGTGTTTGAAAAATCTGTTCCCCTACCTTAGCTTCAGTATGTAGCATCCTATTTATAGTGCTAAGCTTCTTATCCGTAGCTGCCATAACTTCTATTTTGTTTATTCTGATGATCTCATCTTTAAATAAATCGTTATTCTCTACGATGATCTTTTCCTGTATTAATGAAATTTCTGATCCGGTATCAACTAATCCTAATAAATTTAAATTCTTAATTCTAATGTTAACGAAAGGTAATAAAATGTTTGCAGTTTCTGGTTCTAAATTTTGTTCAATTTCTAAAAATTCCGTAGGATGTTGGTAGTTTGTCTTTACATTGTTGACAAGGAAGCTCGTATTTAAAAATTTTGAACGGTGATCTTGTCAAAGTCCTTTTGTGTGTTCTTTTCTTCATCTTGGGATGCATGTACGATAGCATTGACCCAACTAATCCTTCCACAACTCGGTTCCTCCTTCTCTTCTCGTACCTGGATGTTATTCACCCTCCTATTCTGATCATCCACGATCTCTTGGTATGGCCTTCTATTTTCTTTTTGCATATCATTTCTACGATGATCCTTTCCTTCATTCTCTCTATTATTCTGATGTTCCGTTCATTATCCTTGGCTTGATTGTTGTAATTAAATCTGTTCCTATCGTAGCCATTATTATATCCTCCTCGTCTTTGTTGGAAGTTGTTCTCTCTCTTCCCGATCTATAATTGCCTTCTCTATTGTTGCCATTTTGGAAATACTCTCTACGATTATCAGCACGATGATATTGATTTTGATAATCTCTCCTGTCATTTCCATAATTCCTATTATAATTGTCTCTCCTATTTTCCTCTCTTTCGTGCCTGTAATTATATTCCCTTCTGTCATTTCCATAATTCCTAGGGTTAAATTCTCTCTTTTCGTAACTGTTCTGATGCTGTTCGTATGCATCGTATCTTCTTAAAATTGCAGTAGTGATGTTATATTATCTATATTTTGCAGAATAATGTTTTCTGCCACATTATTCTCCAGTTGCCTTGCTAAATATTGGACTATTTCTTGTTCATTCATCGGTGGTGTGAAGTATCTTGCTATTTGGTATTTCTTCATCACATAAATCTCCCTCGAAGTGCCATAGTTTTTGTCATACTTCGCCCTTGAAAATTCTTCCCTTATTACATTTTGTTGGACATCACTCCAATATTGTTTGGTAAATAATTCCTTGAAGTGCTTATAATCGGTACATTGCTCTTGTACTAAATTGTACCATAGTTCGGCATTCCCTTTAAGCATCTTTCTCACCAAACGCATTCTTTGTTTATTGTCCTTAATGTCATTAAAATATTCTTCTATATTTTTCAAAAATAGCATTGGCGATTCTTGCTTCTTTCCTTCAAATTTATATGGCATCTCTTGATTCCACATGCAATTTTCCCAGCCTATTTGAAAATTTCGAGGTGTTTCACGTTCTTTCAACTCTTCTAGGTCATGATCGTACATTCTTAATTTATTGCAAATTTCCCCTATCTGTTTCTTGTTCTCATCCTTATTCTTATCCACCTGAAAACATATTTGTTCGTGGATGTCATGTATCCTTCCTACTCTATCATTTATTTCGTTAGAAGCCTCTTCTCTTAGACGGGTTTCAGTTCTAATATTCTTGTCCAACTTTCCTATCTTGTCATCTACCTCTTCCTTATTGTCGATAATCGTTCCCCATAACTTATCATTTTCTCGGTGCATGCTGTTGCTTAATTCTTCCTTCGTCTTCTCCATTTTATGTACTAACTTCTCTTTATCGTTCTCCCACTTATTCAGTTGTCTATCGATACTTTCTTGTAGCCGTCTCATATCCTCCTTCCTTTCTTCCTCTGCTTTTATTCTATTTTCTTCCGCTTCTTCCTATTTTCTTCAAGCTTGTTAAATTTTCTATTAATATTTTCCTCAGCTTTTATCCTATTTTCTTCAAGCTTGTTAAATTTACTGTCAATATTTTCTTCGGCCTTTTTTCTGTTTTCTTCAGCCTTGACTAACATGGCTACAATCATATCCACGTCTAAGCTTTTGCTTTCTCTCACTGGACTTCCCCCTTCTTGTTGTGTTTCAACATCCTTTTCAATATCCTCCATCTTTGTAACTAGATCCTGTTTTTTCTCTTTTACCTCAATATCTTTAGGTCCGTAAACTTTACCTGATCTAGTTACCCTACGATCTTGCATTCACTAGTCGTACTAACTAAATTTGCCCTTTTATAAAATCCTAACACTAATAAACACAATAAACAATAACTAATAACAAATAACAATAACAATGAACGAAAAATGAAAAACTAAATATCTATAAAATTTTTTGTGCTTTTATATCCAAAACTTCAAACTAAATCGTGCCCACGTTGGGCGCCAATAAATTGTAATGATTAATTGGTTTAATTTATTATTTATTTAAATATTATTTGAAAAATCGAATAATTCTCAATTTATAGTTCAAGTTTAGTATTGAATTTACTTTGATGGAAGTATTTATTTTAACTTTAAATGTTATTAATGCACCAAACTAGCTCAGGGATCTCAATGGGGAAAGGGTTCAAGGATTTAGTTGAAGATAATATATTTTTGTATAAGAAATATCCTATACTAAATTGAATTTGACGTATAAAATTTGTTCTGAATAAGTTTTGCTTTCTAACGCATGCGTTACTGACTTTAAGTGAAAATAATTAAAACTGTCAAAAATGTCAAATAATTAAGAAATTTTAATGTTTGGATCAAAATGTGAAAATTTAGAAAAGAAAAGGAAATGATTTGCTTCACAGGTGTTTACACAGGTAAATAATTGAAATTCTTAATTAATAACATATAACAAATATAGATTGCAGGAAATACCAATAACAGGGTTATAAAAATTTTAAAACTCACATATACAATCCTTCCTGTCGATTGAATGATGTCTTCAAACTTCAGCTGGAGGCAGGCAATGTTTACTCGGATGTTGTTGTTACGAATATCCAACTGCTATCTCGGTTCTCGAAGACACCAACCTCCAATCTTCAAGATGTTTTCTTTCCAAAAACGGCAACCTCCAAACACTTATTTATTATGGTAACTTTTATTAAAATGGTTTTAAATCTTATGACTGATTTCGTTTAAAATGTATTATTAGTATCCAAGATTTTTATTAACACAATTTTATTTTAGTTACCGAAAATATAATATTTATTTAAGAGGAATTGTCCGGATAAATAAAACAACTTTTCACCAAATAAAATGGAATTTAATTTGGTATATCAGAATTATTTTAAATCGGAAAACATGAAAACAAATTTTCACAAAATCGTGACATCAATTAATCGTACAGCAATAATTTATTAACAACGACAGGTATCGGTGACCGAACTATTTAAATTTTGACCGAAGTTATAAAAACAAGTGCTCTCGAAATTATTCGTACCGTAAACTTTCTCGACGAAAATAAATTAGGTTATGTAAACACAAATTAGCAACACTGTTTTAATCTTTTCACTTTTTGAACAAAAACTGAGAGAGAATGACTTCCTGAGCTCTTGCTTTTATAGGTTTCTGGTTGCTACAGAAATTTCAATTTTTTACAGCCATATTGCAAAATTTACAATGAATGTGATTGGCTAATCAAAATTAAGAATTGTACAAAATGGAATTTTGGCCGTAACTTTCTTATACATGGTCGGAAATGAAATTTAAAAACAGAAATGAAAACTATGTGAAATTTCGAATAAAAGGACACCGAATAAGCAATAAATCCTACCACTAATAAACGAAACAACTTAATCTAATCAAAATAAGCTACTAACTATACACACTTACAAGCTACACTAAAATTACTTGCGAAAATGGAATTCTGAGAACAATTTACATAAGAAAACATATCTTTTTAAATTCGAAACATTTAATTTAATGAAAATTTTAAGTTTTGTAAATTTGTCTAGAAATCACCTTAGATTTAGCAAAATTTTGCGGATAAAACGCTGTATCCTTATAAAAACTTATTTATATTGTGAAAGAACATCTATTATTTGCTTTAAGAGCAAAAACTAAATCTAATAATATGGAAAAAGTATAAAATTATGTGAAAAATCTAAAATTTACAACGTAACCATACTTAAATTTTAAATATGAAATAAATTCATATTAAAAAATGTTTTTAGCACTTAAAATGTTATGTTTAAGGTTTGTACAACTTGTCTTTATTGTTCACACTACTTATTTGCAATGCATAATGTTATTTAGTCTTGCATTGAAAATGTCTCATCGTCTAACACTGTTTTGGGATTTTTACACTATAAATTGTACGGCACTATAAATGTTTGTATGCCAAAATGTTCTAAATGTCTTTCTTGTTGTGAATCATTTATTATAAGTTTTGTCACTAATTCACTAACAAAAATGTGTGCGAAAATTGTCTATACTATCCATATTATAACCCTTTTAACTAAATTTTTGTATTTCCTGCTTTTAAAAACTAAACATACCTTATCCCTAACATAATCCTAACTACATAGTCCATGTTTAAACACCTGTGAAATGTCTACTTGCCAAATTAACTTTGAAAAATTGAATTTTATTGTAAAAATTGCACTACTAAAATGACTCTACGAAAATGGTGATATTTAACATCTTTGACAATTTTGGTAGCAACAAATTGCTTTTTATGATGAAACCAAACTTAGCAAATGATATTCAGATCAATTTATACCAAATAAATTTATTTTAAACACATCGTGAACCAGATTTATGTAAAATTGTGTCTCGCACTTGTCTCGAGCCAGAAATTACCCCTTTTTATGACCCAAATGTCATGTAAGCTGTCCGATACTTCTATTACCTCTTTCTAAACATCTCAATATATATATATACACAAAATATTTAAATCAAAATAACTATATTTCTTTTTTCTTTATATCGGTTACAAACAAACTCATATAAAAATTGAACAATGTCTTATTTTCAACTCTTCCCCAGCACTAAAATCACCTTAGCACTCAAACATACAAATTAACAGTTTAATCCTTTACTAGGAAGCTTTTATTACTATAATGCAAAGGTTAGGTGGAAGGAAGCATTCTCATAAATAGCAGCACATGATGTGCGTACACGCACTGACCAAGCCGCTATATGTGTATGAGGAAAACCCTCTGAAAAAACCTCGACGTAGTGGGACCGAACCTACACACAACACTGTAACCGGTAATGGTTACCATTTTGCGCCATTTGGATTCAGCCTATTGAAAAATTATGTCCAAGGTTAACAAAGCCGATTCCAATTATAACTTTCTGCCTGTTTATTCATGCCTTGAAAAGTCGATATTTTTCTACATTGACAATTTCTGAACTACGACACTTTATTCAATAAATGTTCCCCTAAAGACCATTTAACCCTTTATTGGTGACATCCAAATTAATGCCACACATTTATTTTTACTTATACTCATAGTGACACGGAGTCTATCAGACCCCTCAATATACATAACTCACACACAAATACTATACTGTGCTACAACTTTAGCAAACATAAGCAGACTACTATCTAGGAAGGTATGGAGCTTGTTAATGGTAGTAGAAGTCACATGTCGAAACAAAACGGGAGGAGTTGATCCTCCATGTCGCAAGTTAAGGGTTAATGTAATTTAAATTTAACAGAAACCTGTCCAACATAAAAAAACAGTTCATCCTTCCAACTTCTTAAATATTTTCCATTGTACGATATGCAGTAAATCTAGTCTTTACGAAACAACTTCCAAGACCAAATCTACCAATGACTTTTCTTATATCTTTTACACGACTCGAAAATTTACATAATGCAGAAAAAGAAAACATAGGCTACCTAAAATATACAGTAGCTGAAAATCTTCCTCATTTTCCATTTAAAAATAAATTCCTGTGTGCGTGTGTGCGTATGTGCGTGGGAGGGTATTGCAAGCATGGGTGTCTGTGTAAGAGTGTACATGTGTCTGTCTGTGCGTGTGTGTGTGTGTGTGTGTGTGTGTGTGTGTGTGTGTGTGTGTGTGTGTGTGTGTGTGTGTGTGTGTGTGTGTGTGTGTGTGTGTGTGTGTGTGTGTGTGTGTGTGTGTGTGTGTGTGTGTGTGTGTGTGTGTGTGTGTGTGTGTGTTGTGTGTGTGTGTGTGTGTGTGCGTGTGTGCGTGTATGCGTGTTGGTGTGTGTGTGCGTGTGTACGTGTGTCGTGTGTGCGTGTGTGTCGTGTGTGCGTGTGTGCGTGTTGCGTGTGCGTGTGTGTGTGTGTGTACGTGTGTGCGTGTCGTGTGTGTGTGCGTATGTGCGTGAGTGCGTGTGTGCGTGTGTTCGTGTGTGCGTGTGTGCGTGTGTGCGTGTGTGCGTGTGTGCGTGTGTACGTGTGTACGTGTGTGCGTGTGTGCGTGTGTTCGTGTGTGCGTGTTTGCGTGTGTGCGTGTGTGCGTGTGTGCGTGTGTACGTG
>JARFJB010000889.1:407500-507500 GCA_036346205.1 Vesta saturnalis
TTACGTTTTAAAACTCAATAAACGGAACATACAAGTTACTGAACAATGCAGTGTAGCTAAGAAACAATTTCTCTTTAGTTATTAAAACAATTGTTTTTTTATGAAATTAATAAGTCTGTATACTAACGATTTAAACAAAAATTAATTTAAAAGAATATCTGGTTCTGGAAGGGTATAAGTTTTGATGTTTACAGATCGGAATAAAAGACTTTCTTGGGACTATTATTAACCCTTATATGGTGGATACAAAATAATGTCTAATAGCTTGACATCCAAATGAATGATAAATAAAGATTTTTTCAATATAGCGAATATATGATGGATATAAAAATTGTCTTCGTGTCCTCATATTTTTACACAACGTTTTATTCTGTTGATGTATGTCAAGTGTCACTTTATGTGAAAATCTTGATAAAAATTGTCTAATATAATTAATTTTTTTGTTTACTTCTAATATAGTAATGAAATCGGTGCATTGATGAATTTTTGCTAAATTAATCACGGCTATTATCATATGCTGTGGCGTTCTGATATAATTATCCACTGGAGATCTTAGTATATATCAAGTAAGTTATTTGAATAAAGTTGATCATATGGAATAGTCGCTTAGTCTGGTTTGTGCAGGCTTTCGTAAATATTCTTGAGAACTTATTTGACTCAGTTTACTGTAGTTGGTAATATTATGTTTCGTTCATTTCCTGAATTGATAGTCTCTTGTTTTGATTTATCGTTAAGTTTCCATGCGAAATGTGCTGTTATTTACGGAATCAAGTACTTTTGGAAGAGAGTACGGATGATTACTGCTTCTTCGTTCAATTTGAGTTGAAGTGTAAATCTTGAAAGTTGAAGTATAAAACAAGTAAGATGTAGTTACGAATTATGATTGTGGGCCATCGGCGCCGAGGCGCTATCATGGTTAAATGAACACGCGCTCCGTAATTTTATAGGGATTGTACAGTATCGGTGCTATGTTGGTAGTTCGCTGTTTTTCGGCTATGAAGTAACACCCCTAACAAATTTTTGTATCGTTTGCCGTTTTACCGAGTTCAATACTTGAAGTCTATTTGCAATTTAGCCTCATATTTTATGAATTTGTGGTAGAAACTTTTCTCGAATTTATGTAAATTTATTGATCTATAGGATCGATATTGTTGTTACGAAAGTGATTTATCGAGATTGTAGACATAATTACCGTAAATCTTAAGAATAAGATTATTATGTGAGAATTCATACAAGGTCATTTAAAAGAATGTGCCCACTTAGTAGTAAATTAGTGATTGTAATAAAGAGTTGTCAGCTGATCGTGATGGAATTTGGACCAGAGCAATGTAAATTGCGGAAGTGCCTAAAGGACGCCCGTAACGTCATTTTTATTGCTTTGTGTATTAATATGCTGGTTTATAATAATGTTTGATGTAATTAAAAGTTTAATTAATCGAAGTTGCAGTAGAAATTCGGATGTCATTGTAGTTTTAACGTTTTGATTTTCTGAAAGGTTTGTTTGTTGTAGTAATCAAGTCAGTTGTTGAATTTGTTTGAATTCTGATAAATCGGAATTTCGCATCTGCAGTGGATAATATTTTTTGTGATATTGTTATTTGTATATATTTATTGGTAATGCTTACGCAAGAAGAAGTATTTGATATTATTTATCCTTGACATTAGCGACAGCTTCTAAATATGTGACGCATCTATTGTTTTTAGGTGTTAGGTTTTTTATTTTTGACCAATTACTTGTGTTTAGCTCGCGCTGCCAGAGAAATATGTCTTGATTTTACTTTTACCCTTTGTATACATTTTCATACGCTGTATTTTAATCACAATATAGTTATTTGTAGTGTAATTTCTTGGGCAGCACATACTACAGGTACCACCAACATATTTATTGTACTTTCACTTCATAAAGATTTGCTTAGTGATGAAATGAATGCTTTATCCATATACAAAACACTCTTTGATACATATATCACAATGGTATAATTGCGGGAGTAGCTAATTTATTTCTAGGGGTTATGCAGACGTTACATCTAAATATAGTTTTATAGGATGTAACAGGACTAATAATTTACCTGTCACACCTTACAATCCCGCAGAACAATATTGTGACTGGGAGGTTTTAACCCAGCAATATCTAGCAAGTATAACCCTGCAGCTAGCGAAAGTAATTAGAACACATTAGATGCGTTGTCAAAAGGTGTATTATATTCTCTAGACTAGTACGTAAGCTTGTTGGTAAAATCAGGTAATAGCAGGCCCTTTGAACTTTCCAAACTAAAATCCTAGAAGTTTAAACGCACGCAGTAAATAATAATTCTTTTATTCAGTACATAAAGTAGAATTAACTTTTCTCTTGGAAAATAAGGCAGTCAATAACATTTACGTTCAAGTTCAAATTAATTTGAATAATAGAAGTTAACAAGAAGTCAATTCAGGCAGTTGATGCGTTGTTATCACGAGTAATCAAATAAATAATTTAAATTTGAGTAATTAAATAGTTTCACAAGTTCATACGAAAGAGATCATTTTAGCACAGCCTCGGACTACAGGAAGATATAGTTGTACCTAAAGATAAATAGGTTTTAGTGAATAATAGTTTACAATTACAACTGAATACAAGAGCTCTGGAAAATCATGGTTGATATCGCAACTTGAATACTGTTTAAATTTGAAGCAATCCAACACTACACACCAAACTCCCTATCATTAATAGAAAAAAAAACTAATATTCATAAACAGGTTCTCTACCCTAAATGAAAGACATGAAACTAAAATTACATTCAAGTTCTTTATACAGAAACCTAATACAACGACTGAAGTTCAGTCACCGAAAACAGTTTAGAAATTTAGCATTTTAAAAGCCACTGTTATATTTTGTCAATGTAAAGTGACAGTTGAAACCACACAAGTAACTAAGTCTTACAATTATTAAATACAAGTCTACACACAATATATGAATATAGAATACATAAGTAACTTGTATGCATGAGTGTAATTACAGGATTTATGCAGCATTATTTATTTCATAGTGTTAACCTTTATTGATACATACAGACACACTTACACATCGATTTCAATAATAAACAAAATCCCCATTCGTGAAGTCGATAGTAGTATGTGTTTAAGGCACATCCTACACTTGTATTTTACACCCAATAGCGTTACCTGACAGTTCTACAAGTTAGAACTAAAGCTGAACCCATCGACCCACACATCGTTGAAAATGATACAAACTTTAATTATACAGGGTGTAAAATGAGTGCGTAATCCTTAAGTTGCCCCGTAACCATTTTAGATAGAGAAAATAATAGTTAAAAATGAAAGTTGTGTACGAGTTTTTTCTGCGTAACCTAAAAATATCAACACTTCTACAGGGTGTTGCATTTTCGGATACCAGGATCCAACTTAATTATTTTAAATTGAACACCCTGTATATTTTTAAATATTCTTTATCTGTCATCAATTGCCTATCTGGTAATGTTTTTTTTTTTTATTTACGATCAGTCGTTATGACGTATGGAAACACAACGAATAAAATCTGCAGCGGTCACATTGTGACAGATTAATCAAAAATATTTTGTCAAGATCATCTACTATCGTCCGAAAAATTAAAAGTTAGCTTTCGTTGTACAGGGCGTTTACTACGCTGGTAAAATAACGTAATACTTCGATTGGACATAACTGAATTTTTTAAAATGGGAAACCTTGTATTTTGTAAGTGATTCAGATAGAGAAATAAGTTCTCTTTCGATTTATATTGATACTTAAAGTTGACAATCTTTAAATTACTACAGTTTTAAATATAACAGGCCCGTGCGATTTGTAATTTTAGAAGGCTACGTTAAATATTCCGAGAGCGTCATTTCTGCATATTGCAAGATTATCATAAAAAAAAGAAGTGATCAAATCACCAACACAATCCAACGACTTATATTTATTACAAAATTTTAACACCTTCATAGTGAAATTAATAGAAGAAATACCAGGGCAATTTACAAACACGTCGCCATTTTGTTGCAGGCACATTCGAAGTCGTTCCGTAAATGAACATTGAAAATCAATTAGCATGTCATAGGATACTTGGCGAAAAGCATCATGCTCTTTTCCATATCTTCGGTAGTAGTTGGAAGCGTTTGGTCTTTTATGTCCTTTATACAGCCTTAAAGGACAAAATCTAGTACAGATAGGTCTTGAGACCTAGTAGACCAGTTGTGTGGACCACTTCAGTGACCGGGGAATCTAATATATAAAAAATTTCGAATGTTGAGCGTCGATTGTGCAGGTGCATCATCATGTTGGTACCACAATCCAGGGACATTTTCAGAGACATGTTGCAATAAATCCTTCAATTCATGTTCAAGAAAGTGGAGATACATTTGACCATCAAGATGGTTCTCAAAAAAATGTGGACCAACAACTTATGTCCCGACAATTCCATTCCACTCATGTTGTTGATCAACTGCTTTCCGGAATTCGGGCTAATCTGTAGCGTAATGATCGAAATTTCGCTGATTAAGGAGTCCAATGTTACTGAAAGTCGCCACATCGGTAAAAATGGCACAGTTCAGAAAATTTGGTTCGGCATTCAATTTATTATTCACCCACTTTCTCTACTTTAGTTTCTTTTTTCCGTTTTAGTAGTTTTTCTGTACTGAGGTCTGTTGTGCAACGTTGGTTGACGGTTTTGTTTAATACCAATATCCAACTATCAGGCAGTCTTTGCGTATCGTATGGGGATTAGCTCTTTGGGCGTTTTTCGTTTTCTACAGCTTCTCGTATTATCCTCATTGTGCTGATGTTATTCTTCCGCTATTATCGAAATTGATGTTGTGTGCTGTCGATTGAACATGTTTTGCTATAAATGAGGTTGTGGTGTTTTTCCTTATTGGTAATCGGTGTTCTTCCTACCTGGTACAGATTTGCCTTTTTGTTTGACCTGTTTATGTTCGGTCACACTCTCCACATGGAATCTTGTATATGCCTTGATCTTCTAGGTTGATTTCTGTTAGACAATATGGTTCCGATCTTTTCGCGAGTCTGAAATATCGTTTAGATGTTTTGTTTCTACAGATTTCTACTAATCCGGTCTATTGGTCCCTTTATGTACGGCAGGAGTAGTTTGTTTGCTTCACCTCTTTTTCTTTTTGCTTTTTCTTCTTTGATTAGACCGCCTCTACCTCTTGAATGTGTCGTTAAGTGAATCCATCCTTTAATAGATCTGACTTTGGTGTTTTGATTTCAGCTAGCATGTTTTGAAAGTCTGCCAGTTGCTTGGATCCCGTAATTAATGTTTTACGACAGCTTGTACTTCTGCTGGGTGATGATGAGCATTCAGGTACCTGTTAGTGTGTGTGACTTTTTATAAGCTGTGTGTCCCAGTTCTTTTCCCTTTTGGTAGATTAATGCATCTAAAAATGGTAGTGTTCCATTTCTATTTCCATTGTAAACTTTATCTTCTCGTGAAGTCCATTTAGACGTTGTAAGGGTTGATCCAGTTCTTCTCGTCTATGTGTCTAAATTATAAAAGTGCCGTCCATATATCTTACCCATGACTTAGCGTTTCTATTTCTCGTTTGTCCATATCGTTCATATGTAAATTAATAAGAACTGGCAACAGTGGTCAAGCAATCGGTGCCCCTTAGATTTGTATGTATTTCTGGCTTCCATAAATGGAGTAAGTGGTGTTCCGTTAAGTGATGATGTCTTCATCCGAATGGTACTTTGCTTTAATTATGTCTATTTTTTCTTGGATTGGCACGTTGGAGAATAGTGCCACGACTTCGAAACTAACCAATATCGCCTTGGTTGACTGTTTCCTTTTTAATTTAGGAGAAAAACAGGAGAAACAAATAAACAAACTACTCTCGGCCATACATAAAAGGAGCAACGACCACATTAGTAGGATTTTAGGAACCACACAACATCAAAGCGATGATTCAGATACACTAAAGGGTTGGAACCATACTGAATAACCCATAAACTTACATAGGTCAAACTTTTTACTTTATTATTTAATACCCGAGGCGACGCGCAGGGACATGGACATTGGTATTAATCAAAAACCATCAACCAACAACACATAATAAACCTCTTATCGGATCCACAGAAAACCCAGCAGAACGGGAAAAAGAAAGTGAGACAGCGAAACTGGAAGTCATCGAGGGCATAATTAACAAGGAACGCCCACAGACATCAGTTCAATTCAAATAACACGAAACAGAATAAGATTATTAGTGACCTGAAGACGGCACATGAGATACTGAAACGTCGCCGAATTAACGGAGATTGGTTCTTACTAAAATCTTATCACGAGGTCATGAACCCGGAAGAAATGGAAATATATATATATATACATATATATATATATATATATATATATATATATATATATATATATATATATATATATATATACACGCAGGTGCAAAAAAACCGGCCACCTATATTCTTTTGAAAATCGGCTGTTTGTCATTTTGGCTTTTAGTTTATACGCTTGATTTTTTATCGAAAAATTCATTCAATTAGAGTGCCTGTATTTTGCAATTTTTTCGGTTGCTAGGCAATTTGTTGTCAATGTGACAGACTAGTTAATTGTCAATTGTGGTTCTAAATGCTAAAGATTATTGGTAATTATGGTTCTAAGTGCTGAAGATTGTGCTAAAGCCGTAGCTCTCGTGGAAGATTATCGAAGCCAACGGTATGTGGCTCGGTTAGTCAATGTTAGTCATGCTACTATTCAAAGAGTGCTACAACGTTTTTGGGAGTCTGGTGCAAACACACGAAGGCGAGGTAGTGGCAAAAAACGGGCAACTACCGTCCAAGACGACATATTCCTTCTTCTTAATTCTCTACGGGATCATAATTTGTCCTCAGTACAGATAAAAAATCGACTTCTGGAGGTTCGTGGTACAAATATAAGTAGGTGGATAGTTCGTCGAAGATTACATGAAGCTTTTAGACCAGCAACTGGACCGAAGTTACTCCCATGTCACCGTGTAGGAAGATTACAATTTGCTCGTGAACATATCAACTGGAATCTTGAGCAATGAAGTAATGCACTGTTTATCGATGAATATAGGTTCTCTTTCCATTCACCAGACGGACGAAAACGAGTATGGAGACGAACGGGGGAACGAGTCACAGAGTGTGTTTTCAGCCCAAGCTTAGTCATAACGGAGGTTCCGTAATGGTGCAGGCAGGAATATCAATCGAGGCCTCTACAGAATTAGTGTTCAGCTATGGGAGCTTTCTGACGGAGTAATGGTATATCGAGGAAGTTTTGGCATATCACGTGGTTACATTCGCGTTATTGGTGATGGCTTTGTCCTGATGCAGGTATAACGCCAGACCTCATTCAGCGAGATACGTCAATGAATATTTGTCAGAAGTTGGCATTTGAAAAATCAACTAGCCAGCATGTTCTCCGGATGCACATCTTATACAACATGTTAGCTGAACGTGCTAGATCCACCTTGTACAAGATTCGTGTAGCGCTTCAAGAAGAATGGGAAAATATTCCGCAGAATCAATTCGCGAGCTCATTAGTGGTATGTCACACCACATGCATGCAATAATTAGGTCTAGAGGAGGTAACATGAAATACTGAAGATTGTGTTAAGTTTTAAATTTCGTTTTCTCTATACCCATAAAATTTATTGTTATTAACTTAAATTTTGCTAAATATACACATACTTTTTTTTGTTGTGTTATTGTTTATTAAGACCAGAATAAGGTATATTGTTTTTTAAATAATCGAGATATTTAATTGGTATGTTAAGTTAGTAGTTGTGAATAATTTTACCACTTTAAAATTAAAGTTTTTTTATAGCTTTGGACTTTGGATATTATGATTTAATTAAATTTTAACAAATTTCTTTTTTAATTGTGACAGTTTTCATTGTTAACCTTCGTCCGTTACAGGGTGTTATGATTTGTCATTTTCAAGCCGGTTCAGTAATCTACTGAAGACCCAGCTAATCTTTAGTAAAATAAAATTAGGATCTGTAGTTTGATTTTTTATACACGTTACTATTGTAATAGGCTTATATTTGTGTTTCTTTTGAACTTATTTGTTCATTAAAAAACTTAGAATAAATTAATGTTTAATTAAAATTTAGGATTACATAACATTTACACCTAAACTTCTTTCTTAATCCATTTTACCGTTTATCAATCAAAAACATATAAGTTTCTTAATTTATTTGCTTTTATGAACTTTTTTAATTTAGGTTGTACAGCAAGTTTTAGATTAGTTACTAAAAACGTATCCAAAAGGGCTGTACATGTGATGTAATGTTTATCTTATGGACACAGGCTTTTAATTTGTGTGAAATAAAAATGTAATACAAGTGCTAGGTACATATTATTTGTTAATTAGGAGAATGACACGTATATTTACAAAAACCCACATCAAAAACGTATAGTAATTTCGAGAAAAAGTAATTTCGATTCACCTTCATATATTTGCTGTTTCATCCATTTAGTGTTGATGACTGATGAAAAGTTAACGCAAGAATTTTTAAGGGCTTTAACACATAACTAAAATCAATTTGTTATTTAGATCTGCTATTCATAAAATTTTTACTATTTTTGAGCGTTCTAATTTTAGGACAAGGACGAAGTTCCAGATACGTCAATATTAATATGGTAATGAAATGCTATTTGTGTTGTTACGTTTATGTTGTTTATCTTTTGTATACCTACCATGTATTTATTTTAAACTTTAAACAAAAGCCACAACAGTAAAATTAATGGAACTTTAGTTCACAAAATTGAAATTATAATGAAATATAAAATATAAAGAGTCTAAAATAAACCTTCATATGAGGGATTCGTCTCATTTTGAAGTTAAATTTTTCATAAGCTTGCAAAAGTCTAACAAATTATTAGGTAGTAGTGGTACAACCAAGACATACTAAATTAATGCATTTTGTTAATTTTACTTTAGCCCGAATTGACTACAATATAACTAGTTTACCCTCATCCAAAAGTTTCAAAATCCGAGGTTTGGTTCGTTAAAGTGTTAATGTATGCTACTAATTCTAGTAACATTTTAAATTTGTCACGACGAACAGACGTTGAACCTTAAAGGGTTTATAAATTTGAAATTACAAAGAAAATTAATACGGATTTTTTTATCTATTGCAATATGGTTATTATATCTCAGTTTTGTTGTAATTTAGTTAATAAAATGTTTATAGTTCTGTAATAATGTTTTAACAGTGTTGATATTTATTTTTGATTTCTAAAAATTTCACCACATTCTGACATGTAGGTTGTGTCATTATAAGCAACCTGCATTTGCAACTCCCACTAAAAATTTGTTTTATTTTTTTGGGGACGCTGTTAATTTCACTTGCATGTATCTCGATGTGATCTATCGTGTCAAAACCTCCTACTAGGTGCCAATGTTTTGTTATTTTAAATAGTTCATATTTACATCCGATATAAAATATCAAAGCTTTTGGTATATCACAGAGATGATACATTGAAAGCTACACTACCAAATAAAAATCAATAGTTAATTAGTAAGTTTTCACATTTTTAAAAGGAGACTGTTCTCCTTTCTCATGTAATAGCTAAACTTTTACCTATTTAGTTTACAGTCTATATACAGGGTTCTCATGTCCCACATTATCCCAATTTCATCTAATTACTAATAATTTGTTTATGCCATATTGATCCTATGGTGGGAGGCATGTATACCCCAATGTCAGCCAGAGAGGTACCACCACCCTTACCATGGGCTTTTTAATATTGGGTCTCCAATTTTCTGAGCTCATCCTTATTCCTCCTTCACACCCTCATTGCTTCCCTGTCGGATTGAAAGTCCGAAATAAAAAAATAAAAAAAGACGCCCGTGGTTTCTAGGGCAATAAATACCGGACGTAAAATCCTGCGCGGTTCGGATGTCCGGGAGGGCAGGGCCCAAGAGACCTCAATCATCGAAAGTACTCACTTTATGATCCGCTATTGCAACATCCACGGTATCAGGCCTAATCTTAATACTGTCCACATCTTGAACAACCTGACATTTTGTTTCTATCTGAAACATAAATCTCCTCTGAAATCTCCCGACTTGCAATTTACCCAATACAATGTTCAATTCTAACTTTCGATACAGAGGCGGATGTGGCTATCTCAATGACCACGTCGCTTACAAGAGGATTTGTTCTTTGGAGAAATTCACGTGATTTGGTTTAAACATTCTGGTCTTAAATTTGTGAAATGCTACTGTTGCATTTATAAATCTCCCAATGACAGTATCTTTCAAAACTTCTTCGATTACCTTAGTTTGAATGTTGACTATGTTCAGTCTTAGTTTCCATCTTGCGATATCTCAATTCTGGGAGATTTTAATGTTCATAGTTTTAATTGGTTTCAGTTCACATCTACCATTAACCCTACTGGTCATAGTGCAGAAACATTTGCTATTTCATGTGATCTGACACGAATTATTTCCCTAACCATACTCTACACCTCATTGATCTCTTTCTTGCATCAAACCCACGTATTTTTAAAACTTCATTTGTCTCCCCTCTTAGTCTATCTGACCATTGTCTAATACAAATAACTTCTACTGTCCCTAATTTCTATGTTAGTCACAATACTGATACAACCTTGTGGTGTTTTAAGTCAGCTAAATGGAATGATTTACGGGATTCCTTTGCAACTTTTCCATGGCGTGAATATTGTTTTAAGTCGTCCTCATTTTTGGACATTGCTCTTTCAATATCTGAAGTCAACCTCATGGATATGAAGCTGTGGACTAAGCCAACCTTTTTGTGGATTTACTTGCATCAAATTCGTGTCTCAATGATTCTTGAAAACATGTGCCCCTGGTCAACCCTTCTTCACACTCTATGAAACCATCCCATTTCCATTTTCGGTACATTCTCCTAGAATCGGTAATCAGTAGGCCTGATCGTAATAAGGCGACTGGCCCAGACGGTATCCCAGCTATTCTCGTAATTAAATTATTTTCACAACATTTTTTTAGGATAACTAATCAACATCTTTTATAAGAACATCATTATAGAAATAGGCAACGTTGTAAACGCAAAAACAATAATCTATGTCAAACAGACGTTTAAAACGTCATGACAGACAGAGGTTAATGGACATCTAGATGCTAATTTAAATTAAAAGAAATCAAACAATTTTAATTTCAATTTTTTAAGGATAACTATGCAACCTCTTTTTTATACGTTCATAACGAAAACGGGCAACATTGTAAAAAAAACAGTAATCTTTGGCAGAATGACGTATGTCAGATAGAGATTCATACGCATAAATACATGTTAACGTAAAAAAAAGTCCAAAGGCGCCCGCTTCTATAAAGATATCGATAATACAGCTTCAGCATTTTCAATCATATTTATTTAATTTTTACATTTATTACGCTTTACATTAAAAAGCTTTGTAAAGAAAATTTATGTAAAACTAGATTTTCTTTAAAAAATACGTCTACACTTTTTCTTATCAAATTAATCGTTATTTAGATAACGAAAAAATACCAACACTTAAATTCTACCTTAGGAATATTTTTGCCGCTAAATTACGCGTTATATCAAAGCATTGTATAGAACATAATTAATCGATATGTTTAAGGTCTATATCCAGGCATTTTTTTGTCTTTGAAATATGCAGCTGTTTTATAAAGATGTGATAAAAACCAAAAACTACCTCTAATAAACTCCTCTCACTGCCGCTGGAGTTCTCCTAAAATCTAATCAGCTCTAAGCCAAATGAAAACAAGCTTAATTACAAAATTTTAAGTACATAGGTATTTTTGTTCTGGAGTTATCGTGGATACTAGCATACATCTATACACACACGCACTCACGAACGCACGCCCCCCCGCCCATCCCCCCTCAGGCATAGGATACCAAGGATGCACGTGGTGTGAAACCAAAAATTAAGTCCTCTTAATTACGTTTCTTGGAAAATCATGCAAAAATTCTGGCGGCACAAAACGTTTGTTCTTTTTTCACAGTTCCTACGAAATAATCACCAAACGTCACATTTCTGCTTGTAATATAAAACGGCTCTACTAGCTGTTCAACCACAGCACTTGCGAGGCCCTACACGACGTGATTACCTTCTTTTCTAATGTAGGAAATACCATTTAGGGGAAAATACGTTTGGGAATCGCATGTCCACCAGATCTTCATTCCATATTTGTCAGGTTTTGAGGAATATATATATATATATATATATATATATATATATATATATATATATATATATATATATATACCCCTTTAGTCTCCGTTACTGAAGACAAAATTGAAAAACGCTCGGACACGTCAATTTTTATTTCAAACGAGGTGTTTTTTAACAAACAAAAAATTGTCACTCCTTTCACCCCCCCTTGATAGCTACCCCCTCCATTTTTTTAAATAGCAAGGGGGGTCGTGCGATACATCGTTGGAAAAGATTTTAAAAGTAGAATTAAAAAATTATCATTTTTAATTTTTTCATATAAAAATACAAATAAAAATAAACAAACAAATAATATTAAATTAAATCTTCAAAAATAAATGAACTGGACAAATTATTCTAATTAACAACTTAATTACTGTAGGAGGTGTTCAAAATGTTCTCCATTTACTTCCTGGCAGAAGTAGATTCTTTGTTTGGTTTCCTCCCTAACACTTTATTTTAAGCTCAGTTGTCTCCTGGTTTAATAACAATCTATTCCTTTAAGATCTTCAACAATACTGAATCAGGTACACTGGTTTTACTTTCATATGGGACAATCTATTAACAAAGTTTATTTAATTTTTATTCTTACTTATTGCCGAATAAATACTTTGTAGGTAAGAGAGTGTCATTGTTAGAAAACTTTTTTTAAACAATATAGTTGGCGGGTCTAGTTTTTGACAAGTATTGTCAAAAATAACAAACATTTAGCACTATTCAGTCTAAACAATATTGACAACAGCAAAGCTTAATTATTCACAATTGGTGAGTTTTTTTAATTTTTTGAAACTGGTTCTGTCGAAAACAAAAAACGGGTTGGTAGAAATAAGACTTCTGTGGAAAAACAAGTAGATATTGCATCCCAATTTGTAGTAAATCCATCCAGTTCAAGCAGAAATGTTGCTCGCGAATGCGAAGTAAGTCACTCGACCGTTTTAAGCACTTTAAAGAAGCAAAAATTTCACCCATATAAAATAAAAATGGTGCATGAATTGACAGAGGATGATCCAGATCGACGAATGCAATATTGTGAAATTATGGATAATAATATTGCACAAGATCCAAATTACTTACAACATATTTGTTTTTCCGATGAAGCTACATTCTATTTAAACGGTCATATACATGGACAAAACATAAGATATTGGTCTGACGAAAATCCTCGATTGTTTCGAGAGTGCCACACACAATATCCAACTAAATTAAATGTTTGGGCAGGTATACTAGGGAATCACATTATAGGCCCTTTTTTTATCGAAGGTAACTTAACGGGGGATAGCTACCTTAACCTATTGGAAACACAAATAATCCCTGCAATTAATGATGTGGTTAGAACCAACCCAGGTGAATTCACTCAAGATGTTGTTTTTCAACAAGATGTAGCTACGCCACATTACGCTGCTCGAGTTCGAAATTTTTTAAACAATTTATATCCGAGGAGATGGATTGGGCGCCGTGGGTTCATTGAGTGGCCACCTAGGTCACCAGATATGACTGCTATGGATTTTTTCCTATGGGGTTACCTTACATCCAAAGTGTATGCGAGCCAGTTGATGACACTTGATGAACTTCGTCAAAAAATATTCGAAGTATGCAACAGAATTGATATGCAGACCCTACAAAGCGTTAGGGAGGAAAACAAACAAAGAATCTACTTCTGCCAGGAAGTAAATGGAGAACATTTTGAACACCTCCTGCAGTAATTAAGTTGTTAATTAGAAAAATTTGTCCAGTTAATTTATTTTTGAAGATTTAATTTAATATGATTTGTTTGTTTATTTTTATTTGTATTTTTATTTAAAAAAGTTAAAAATGATAATTTTTGAATTCTACTTTTAAAATCTTTTCCAACGATGTATCGCACGACGCCCCTTGCTATTTAAAAAAATGGAGGGGATAGCTATCAAGGGGAGGGGGTGACAATTTTTTGTTTGTTAAAAAACACCTCGTTTGAAATAAAAATTGACGTGTCCGAGCGTTTTTCAATTTTGTCTTCAGTAACGGAGATTAAAGGGGGTAAGACTTATCATCCGCACTATATATATATATATATATATATATATTTGTGTGTGTGTGTGTGTGTGTGTGTGTGTGTGTGTGTGTGTGTGTGTGTGTGTGTGTGTGTGTGTGTGTGTGTGTGTGTGTGTGTGGTGTGGGTGTGGGTGTGGGTGTGGGCGTGCGCGTGTGTGTGTGTGTGAGAGAGAGTGTGTGTGTGTGTGTAAGTGGAACCCTTCAAAAGTGGTGCGAAAGATTTATTTTGTTGTAAAAACCAATAATTTTCAGTAAATACCTTGGCACAAACGACTGCGTGATTAGGTAGATACATCATTAGATAAGTATAATCTTTAAAAACAAATATATTTTGTTAATGAAATTAAGTCTCATTAGGCCCTTTTGACCGGTAATGAGGCTCTAATTGAAAAATGCTGATAAAATCAATATGCAGAAAATAAATTCCCTAATCTCTTGATGGGTAATTAGTAAATACCATTTAGGAGGACTTCTACAACGGACTAACTCAAATTCCATTTATTAACAGAAATATTAAAGTTTTATATCTTGTTCGGGCCTACTAGGCCCCCCTGCCCGGGTAAGGGTTAAGTGCGGGTTTACACAAACCACTAAAATTTCATGTATAAGGAGGTGTACTAAAAACCCGTTTGATTAAAACTGGTCAAAGCGGCAATGGAGTTCTGGTCTGCTTTTACAAACGTACAATTTCTAGAAACACAGATTTGGTGCAAAAACAAACATAAACCGCTAAATCTCGTTTGTTTGATATAGCACCTTTGAAAATGTGGGATTAAACGAAAAGAATCCATACATTGTTTTACAGTCATTTGATTCATTTCGGCTTCCTGTAGCCCAACAAAACTGCCACAGACTAGAAGGTAAGTGAAGACCTGGGTGTAACAATTATAGTTTTTCATATTAACGAATATCTCAATGAATGGAAGAAGTGAATGCAATAAGGTGGGATGCTTAGTGACATATTTTACCATTTTGCAACTCGTAATACACTTCAACTTTGTCAATGAAAGGTAATGAACATAGTTTGTTACTTAAAATGCCTTGTTATAATTGTGTTTATTTCTTCTGTACAGAGATTTAACTGGAGCCTTATTTGGATAACTTATTTACGAGGCTGTGATTAGACCTAGTTTCTGTTTTGAAAAATTTATAAGATTAGTACATTGAAAAATAAATAACTTTTTGTAATTCTGTAGGATTGCTATGGTGAGCATTAAGAGCCAAAGTTTTTCAGGAAATTGGAGCGATTGCCACCAAATATAGGAAGGGGAAAATTTAGATAATCATACAATTAGTTCACGATGGGATGTTGGACACTCTAAGGGAAAGAAATACTTGTAAAAAGTTAGGTTCTGTTCTAATACAACTGAGAACTGAGAAATTATTAGTATGTTCGCGCTAGATAATTAAAGGGCCACAATAATGTAATGTAATTTAATAGTCTATGATTTGGATGCATTTTAAATACAACAGCTGACATAACGGAATGGTGCAGTCTTAGTAGTATACCTTTAGTATAGTTTCGGACTTTTGGACTATACTGGATATCGTTAAGAGATATTTTCTTTTAAAAAGTAGGGTCAAACTTAAGAAATTTTACTTTGGTTGGATACTAGTGGCATATGTCTGAAATTCTCGTACTCATGTACACAGACAAAATAAAATTAAAAAAAATTGGATTTTACAAATCTCCTTTCGAGTGATAAGAATCGTTTAATCGCTACTTCTTTCGAACTATCTAATATATTATGAGAGTTTAAGGCAAGAAATTGATCTTGTTCATTTTGGCACGTATTGTTTTTTATTGTCTAAGGAGATACCCAGATTTCTTCTAGTATCCAGAATTTCTGTAATTGTTCATCTTTGGAAACAAGTCTGAGAAATAGAAGTATTCGAATAGATAGAAATGATATCGGTTATTATATAGCCATAATGAGGATATTGAAGAATAGGTAGTTGATTCCTAACTACTTTTTCTTCTAAAATTAAGTTTCAAGATAAATTCTCACCAATCGTAATGTGCGCTTCTGTAGTGTATTACAAACTGGGTTAAATAATCGGACATAACTATGAGAGTGTAATTATTAAAATCGAAATTGTACAAGGTAATATTACTCGTAATACTGGAATTGCAATACACATTTGACATAAACTTAATATTTTAACGTTTGTATACATTGTGGTGCCGCAATCTAATAGATGTGCAGTATACATTATTAATGGCGAAATACATTTTGTAATGGCATTCATAGTTGTTTTAGGATTGTTCTCTATACTATTACCTGTTGGGCAGAACTTACTATATTATTATCATCAAAGTATGTAGCGATGTGAATGTTGCGATTGTGTAAAACAATTGAGCAAATGGTTTACGCACACAATGAACAGTGTTGGTTACAACACGATACCTTCAAGTATACCCGTTTTAATTCTTAATTGGTGTGATAAGACGATTCTATTATTTTCGGTAATCCATATTCTTTGATGTCTATTCTTACTAAACTAATAGATCTATAATTCTGAATTTCATTTCTTTTCTGTTTCTTAAGGAAGTGAAGGACTAGTAAACAGCTTGTTCAAAAGATCAATGTATAATTAGCAACACGTATTAAATTTGCGGGTTTCGCGTCATTCCTTCAAACGCTGTAACATGCTTCGTAACTTGCTTGAGTAATTGATTATAATGATTAAAATAGTCGTTAGAAATGTAGAGAATGGAAACTAATAGGGATCGTTTTTATCAAATTTTTGATAAAGATGCTCCAGGCGTTCAAATTCTTCAAGAAACCTTTTTACATTTACATTATTGGCGACTATAACTACTGCTCTAAATTGCCTGAAAATGTGGGAAATTTAGGAAATAGCTTTGGAGACGTCATTGGGTTATGTGAATTTACTTGATTAATTGGTTGGGACTCTTAACAGAATTGGTATTATTTTTATTTAATTATACTTCGCTAGAATTCCCCTATCAAAATAGGGAAAAAACAACCCCTACCCTAATTGACCAAAGTTGGGAGGTTTTTTACAAACGAAAAATTTACTACTCTGGCCCAATTAAATGGTTAAACAAAATAGACCCACGTACCATAGAAAATTAAAAATCACCGAACGCGTTTCAATAGCTACACTATCATCATCAGCGGTCGACTAGGTTGATGATGATAGCGTAGCTATTGAACCGCGTTCGGTGATTTTTAATTTTGTGTGATACGTGCGTGTATTTTGTTTGTTACATATCCTGCCACAATTCCAGTGTTCCAGATTTTTCAATTGCGATTCACTCCTTTTCACAAAATAACTGCCCGACAGATGTTTTAAACCGGCCTACATAGATTCTTAAATTGATTTAAATACTTCAAAATCCTCTTATTTTACGGTAATTATTGCTCAGCGGAAAAGGTGTCAGACTTGTGAGTGAAAGGTACCAAAGTTCAAGTATGAGAGTAGTCAAGTGTTTGGGAAAAAACATAACATATGAATGCGATTCAAGTGCGAAAACAGTCCTTCTCATGACTAAGCCTGATGACGGAAGTAGAGTCCGCTTCCGAAACGTCGCGCTATAATAGCAAAAACTGTGGAAATGGGCCGATCAACTCTACTAACTACAATTGAAAGTTAAAAGAAACCATAAATTACGATGTCTACTGGTTGAACTTTGGACTATAACTCACATGTCAAGAAACAAAACTTCTATCCAAAGGTTTACATGGCAAGGGGACTGTTTTTCCTGATAACTTAAAAAATTGTAACCTAATGGATTCAAACACTCTGTATCTCAAAAGCCAATAGATTTAGGACCAAACTGTTTTCTCTTAATTTGATTTAAAAAATTTGGCGGTAAAGTATTACTTTGCAATTTTACACCTTATGTAGAAGTATTGTATACTAAAATTTGTAATATCAAGTAAGGTATGAAAGATTTGTTTGGAATTTAATACTAATACCATGTGTTAGATTCACACCAACGTCTTTGTGCTCCAAAAGGGGAAATTTGTCAATTTGTCTTTGTATGTTTTAAGCATACGTTCAAATTATTGACAATTACTAATTATCGGGATGTTAATTCTTAGTTCATAGGATATCACTAGCGATGAAAATGGTGTGGTCATAAATTAAAAACTGCATTAAAAGTTGTTAGCAAACACGAAATTTATGCTTTAAAGTTCCGTTTTCACGCTCATTCAATTGACGCAAATTGGCTTGTGCACGTCCGATTTGCATAATAAATTGTTGCATAAAAATCAAAATTGTTTACTTGCCCAATCCAGAAAGTTTGTCATGAGTAAATTTCGAGAGGTCAGATTATTTGCTAGTGGTTGGCGCAAATGTATGAGCGTATAAACAATGCTCCAACTTTTATAAACGCTTCCGCCTGGTCGTCCGCATGCGTGTAGCAGTGAATTGCGCGTCTTGACTTGCACTTGGATTTTATATTTAAGGTGATTCGGTGTTATTTGGTCTGTTTACGTTGGTTAATATTGTTAAAAAATGAAAAGGAATTCATGGGAGTGTTCATTGAACTATATAAATCCTTTCCTTGTCTTTGGAAAGTCAAACCAAAAGAGTACAACGATAGAAACGCAAAATCCCAAGCGTATGAAATTCTTATTGAAAAAAATGCAGACAGTGGGAAAAAGTGCAAACAGGAAAACAGTGGTGAATAAAATAAGTTCTGTGAGACCCACGTACAGAAAAGAATTAAAAAAGTTCTTGATTCCGAGAGATCCGGTGCCGGGGCAAATGAAGTATATGTCTCACATTTATGGTACTATGAATTATTGAGCTTCCTACAGGACCAGGAAACTCCAAGAAGCACAGTATCAAATATGGACGAAGAAAATGAATCGCAGGTAAAATTCTATCATGATTATAAAGACATTATTTGTTTATTGACTATTACAATTTTCTAATACGTACATACAGAATCGTTAAACTTAGTAAATACTGTGATTGGCTTGATGTATTTAGATCGTTAATTTACATTTTTCGTTAATATTTTCATTATTTCAAATCATTTTATGTTGCCATAGTACACTACTAGAAATAGTTTTCAAAACAGTTTCTCATATCTTTTACTTCGGCACTGTGATGGCGATTGTGACTCCGTGCGAGATTTATTAAGTTTTCAGGCTGTACCCGCAGTCCCGGGGTAGTGACATCAGTTGAAATATCTTTAAAGTCAAATACGTCATTAGGTGTATACGAATTAGGCAAATTTCTTCTCAAAAATTTTGAAGAGCATAACATGCCAGAACAACTTTGTCAATATTATCAACTTTTAAATTAATACATGTATGGAATATTCTCAAACGGTTAGCCAAAGGTATTTACTATTATGCGTCTAGCTTTTGATAAACGGTAGTTGAAGATTCTTTTTTCATAGTTAAGCTCTCTTTGATTATATGGCTTTAACAAGTCGGGCCTCAGTGAAAATGCTTCGTCTCCCACAAATACATAATTTAAAGGAGGTTAACCTGGCTACTTTTGGAGCCGGTAAATTTAGTTTACGTGCTACTAAACTCCTCATAAATTTTGTATTCTCAGTGACTCCTCCATCAGATAATCGGCCGTTAGTTCCTGCATCGCAGTATATTAACTCATAGTTAGAATTCGCAATGCCCAACAAAACGATACTAAAAGTTTTTTTATTATTAAAATAATTTGAGCCACTTTTAGGGGGCGTTGTGATTTGTATATGCTTTCCGTCTACAGCCACTAAACAATGTGGACTCGGCTCTAATACGTTGGAAACTGCCAAAAAAAATCAATTAGTTTTGTTTTCAATGTTGCCAGGTCAACCATAAAAAAAAAACTTTTTTTTAATGAAACCCTCTATACAGCATTTGGAAGTTTTACTAATGTTGTGACGCTTAATCGATTGCGTTAAAAAAATAGAGGGTTCCACTACAAAAAAGGTTACCATCGATGCTTACTGATATATATATATATATATATATATATATATATATATATATATATATATATATATATATATATATATATATATATATATATATAGATTTCTGGGATACATGAATTTCGATTCGACGCTAAGGACAGTGAATCTCAACCAGCCACACCATTTTCTGGCCCACCTACACCTCATCACACAGCATCGCAAGCGTCATCGAGAGGAGCAAAAAGGCGCAACAAAAAATGTGATGACGTTCTAGATATAATTCAACATCGTTTTGCAAATCCTTTAAATGTCGAAGAGGATAAGTTTTCACTTATTGGATGTATGAGGCACAGTTAGGAACCCTGCATCGGTACTGTACCATAAATACAGGTTACCCACACCAAACACAGTCGCAGCAACAATTACCAGCTTATCAGCAACAAAGGTCGTAGAATCTTGTTCACTCATTCAAGATTCCAACTTATCGTACTCCTTAAAGTACGTGTCGCTTGATTTATAAAAAATTTCCATGCTAACGAAACAAATTTTTCATGTGATTACCTATCCTTTCATTCGCACTAAAAATAGTGTATAAAACTCGTGTATAAGCGCCTTTAAAGCACTTACAACATTAAAGAAATCTCGTTTCACTCGTTTTCTTCAAACTTGTTGTAAGTTCTTAAAAGGCTTGCTTATACACTCGTATTATCGTATATTAATTTTGACAATTAAACAATTTTTTTTATTTAATCCCAATGTAATGACAAGCCTTTACTCATGCTCTATGTTCTATAGTACATAACCATAATATAGTTGAAATTTTGTAACGTTAATTTTCTTCTTGAAAAATTACACCGGACAAAACGTAATGGGCGCACACGAATTGCGGTCACAGTACCTGAATAATCGAAGTCATTAAAAAGGGAATGTAATCTCTTGCTTGAATTGCGGTTAACAGATATTTATCCTAATTACCCTTAGGTAATCCCGAGAATATTTTAAGTCTATAATTAGTTAAAGATTCCATTTTAATTGCTAATATTTGTTGGAGTAATAGAAAATTTTCAAATTTATTTAGTTTTATTTAATCTGTGGTGTAGTGTCGACGTCTACACTACACCACTGATTAAATAAAACTAAATAAATTTGAAAATGTTCTATTACTCCAACAAATATTAACAATTAATATAGAATTTATATCAAGTGAAAAAGGTAAATCTTTAATTATCCACGACAATAGATGTACTTTGTGACTATCTTGTAGACAATTATATGGACAATTCATCGATTTCCTCTCCCAAACTGTGGGCAGACAATTCAAGTTCACTGTTAAGAACAACAAACTCATGCAAATCCTTCATTTGTGATTAAATTAATTTTTAAATTCAAATTTCAATAAATATTCTTTGAAAATATATTCCCATTTTCATTTTACCTAATGTATCATAATAAGAAGTAATTTTCGTAAGTATGTATTTAAATATTCTTTGACCGCAATTCGTGCGATAAGTTAATAAGTTTCATCTATTAAATATTCTTGGACTGCAATTCATGCATCGGATTAGAGGTAGGGATCATCATGATCGCAATTCAGGTTGCCCCAACATAACAAAATATGAAGTGATTATAATTTTCAGGAAATTCGATTTTTTTGTATTAAATTAAAAAAGTGATGGTGCTCTTATTGTTTTATCCATCTGTTAAAACTGAATAAAAGAATAATTTAGAAATATAACAAAACGAACGATTTGTTCGGGTATATTTTTACTTACTGTTCATTGCTTATTAAGTAAATCCCCTAATTACATTATTTCATGGGAAATACCTCTTATTAATTTCGGAGATGATCATTATTCATGTGACGTTTATATCTCATTTTTGTTCTTTCTTATGCATGTACATGTATTTTGGCACTAATTTGTTAGTCCCACTATATTATGTTAATTTTGATTCTACATTCTATAATTATTGTATCATAAGTTTTATTATATAAAGTTACAGTTGCAACATTGAATTAGGATCAGATGCCTAACCTACCTCAATTCTATCTGTTCATTTAGATATATTTATAGTATTTTATGTATTGATTTAATACAATAGAATGTAAGAGAGGAAAAGAGATTTTGTTGTATTGATCTACATCACAATTTTAATGTTACGCCATATCACTCAATTAATGTATTGTTTTTAATTTCATTTCATAAGATTTAATTAATTAACGTATTATATAAACCAGATAAAATTAAAATACGCATTTTGAAAAAAAAGGTTTTCCGGAAACTTTTGTATCAAATGTATAAACAAAGCCGCTCTAAGTATGAAAATCGCATTATCTATAATTTCTATAACCGTAAAAACTGTGTTGTTCATGATTATTATGTGCTTTAAAACAGGGGAAAAATTTTTTTTATCAATTATTTAAAATGCAAAAATGGAATTGAGATGTATTGCATGCCGTTTTGGAAGTTCGTTTCATTTTATAGTTATTGAGGAGATTTTAATTAAGATATTATTGTATAATTACTTTCTGTACCTTGAATTATTATTGTTGTTATTTTAACTTCTAAATTAATATTTTGAATGTATCGTTTTTTTCTGGATAGTTTATTTGACTATCGCCTAATTTGAAAATTTGATAGACGACAAAGATTAAAGCAAAGTAATAGTGGTGCAATACCTTACCAATTCGTAAGTGTTGGTGATTAAAGATAAGTCAACTAAAAACTTATAAAGCATGAATATTAAATTTAAGGTCATCGTAACCCAGCAAAAACAGCAGTTGTAGTTTCTAATAAATTATGCTTAATTATCGCAATTATAGCATATATTGTATGGTAATTGTAATACCATTGTATATACAAATATACAATCGTATATCAAAATATGCTACACACCACGAATATAGGAATAGTGTTAATATGGCTTAACGCCCTTTAGTTGAAGGCATACGTTTTCAAATGAATTCAACCTTGTAGTCAGTGGTGTGTGCACATATTATTTCTCAACTATTAATATACAAACGTATTTCCTCGAAACTGTTTTGTTAATACGTAGTGCTTCATAGAAATGATAAAAAAAAAACCATGCTGTATTACTTTTGGCTTTAAATTTTGTAGAATTATATATTAATACTACGTCAATGGAGGTCACTAACAACGCAACGGATGGTTACCTAGAAGGACATTATACAATTTAACAATTTTGCACACATGAAAATGTAAGCTTTCACCATTATTACACATAATAAAATACTTATCTATTTAGGGTTGTTTAATGATGTAGTGTATATTAAAGTTGTACATTCTAAACGATAACACTTACAGTAATATTCGTCAGTATTAATATTATCCACTAAAACATTAATAGATAATATTACTACTGGCGAAGATAACTGTGAGTGTTATCGTTTAGATTGTACATCTTTAATATAGAAATACACCAATAAAAACCCAAAAAAGATAAGTAATTTAATTTTGAACATAACTTCACATTTTCTATAATCCTGTAATATGAAAATACGAGTCTTTTAATTCTAATATACAGGGTGTCCCAACGATAGAGTAAAGTAAGTTTATGCTTAACTAGAATTATTTGTGTAAATATTGTATGGACCATGGGGTAGAGGTAAGAAGTGTGCATTTTTTTAAAATATTGGAAGTTATACAGGGTGTGCCAGAAAAGCAGGACGTGAAAAAGTATGATTTTTTAAATAGAACACCCCGTATTTGATTTTAGTTTTTAATTCTACGTGTCCATACAAACATATTTTGTCATACAAAAGATTGGCTGAAAGTTTTTAGTTCTTGAGATATTCGCGTTTAAAGATTATTATGGTCATTTTCGTGGGGTTGATGAATGGGCAATTGTTCCGTTATTTCACAATAAAAAAAATTGATATTTCGTGTGAAAAATGAGTGATATTATACTAACGTTTAGACCGAGTAGTATTTCTAATTTTCTCAACAGGGTGTTTGTTATAACCATTCAAATTTGAAAATTCTCAAATTAAAAAAATCAGTTTTTTTAATTGCACACCCTATATATTTTATTTCATTTTATTCGGGATTAAAAATCTATCATTTTGTCAAATATATCCTATATCTATCTTTGATAGTTTTCGAGTAATTTCGATTTTTTCACACTAGCTACTTTATTTTCGATAACATTGCATTGCATGGATCTTGGTAGCCATGGAAAATAATAATTGCGTTACTAAGATACAAAGGTTTCCTACTTGTCAAAATAAACATATTAAATTTGTCGTTTTCGCATTTAACTTGTTATCAATTGTTATGCACTATTACGCCATTGATAATCCATTTTGGCTACGAGAAGTTCAAAACCAAAATCATTGGTCACTAAATGTGTGTGTATACTTAATGACCAAATTATCGGTCCCTATTTTTTGATGATCCATTAACGGGCCGCAGCTATTTGCATTTCTTACGTGAAGAATTGCCTGTGTTACTTGAGGATATCAATTTAGAAGGACGACTAAATATGTGGTTGCAACAGGATGGTGCACCTCCACATTTTATCGGGACGTAAGGAATTCTTGAACCAGCAATACCCGGAGAAATGGATAGGACGTAATGGCTTTATATTATGGCCACCCAGGTCATGCGATTTAACTCCACTGGATTTTTTCCTATGGGGATACATAAAAATCGGGTGTATATTATTAAACCTACAACAAGGGAGGACATGAAAAATAGAATTCGCGAAGGTTGTCGCACAGTGACCCCTCTTATGTTATCTGAAGTGAGACAGAACATGAGAAAAAGGCTCAATATGTGTATTCAGCAAGAAGGCCGTCTATTTGAGCATTTACTAAGACGCAATGTTGAATAATTATTGAATTACTGTTTCTCATTAATAAAAACTGTTAATATTCTCGCTTAGGTGGTTTGTTTTATTTCGTCGCAATTGTTTTCCATGGCTACCACGATCCACAATAATGTTATAGTATCGTATGTAACGTAGCTAGTGAGAAAACTATCAAAGATAGATATAGGGTATATTTGACAAAAATTATAGATTTTTTAATCCCGAATAAAATGAAATAAAAACATATAGGGTGTGCAATTAAAAAAAACTGATTTTTTTTAATTTGAGAATTTTCATAGTTGAATGGTTATAACAAACACCCTGTTGAGAAAATTAGAAATACTACTCGGTCTAAACGTTAGTATAATATCACTCATTTTTCACACGAAATATCAATTTTTTTTATTGTGAAATAACGGAACAATTGCCCATTCATCAACCCCACGAAAATGACCATAATAATCTTTAAACGCGAATATCTCAAGAACTAAAAACTTTCAGCCAATCTTTTGTATGACAAAATATGTTTGTATGGACACGTAGAATTAAAAACTAAAATCAAATACGGGGTGTTTTATTTAAAAAAATCATACTTTTTCACGTCCTGCTTTTCTGGCACACCCTGTATAACTTCCAATATTTTAAAAAAATGCACACTTCTTACCTCTACCCCATGGTCCATACAATATTTACACGAATAATTCTAGTTAAGCATAAACTTACTTTACTCTATCGTTGGGACACCCTGTACAATATGTTACGATTTTAAAATAGAACACTGTTTTGACAAAATTCTTAGTGTTTGATTTTACATTACAGATTATTAACAGTTATAGGTTTTTTAGATAAATATTTACTTATCGAAAACCCTGATATTTTTCAGGGTTTTTGTTAATAGAATTGTTTCAAACATATGCGACCCACATCAGCAGCTATAAAAAGTATAACCGTAAATTAAACACCCTGTTTTAAAATTAAACATTGCCGATTTTAGTCTCTAAAGCCTACTGTAACGATAGTGTAGATGAGGGCATATCTATTCTGTTCCTCTATATTTCACCATATGATTTCGAACCATAAAGCAATGGTATAAGTATAATATCAAAATGTGAACGTTCACCATTAGGTAATATATGTAATTAAATCACTTATCTTCTGGGTCTATTAAATGGTGTAGTTTTCTGTATATTTTTTATATAAATTTACGTTTCGATAACAATTACAGTTATCGTCCTCAATAAACGGTAACATCTGTAAGAATTACCTTGTTTATCTTACCGAAATTACCATTTACCGAAGACGGTACCTCTAATTGTTATCAGAAAGTATAAATTTATAAAAAATATATATAGAAAAATATTCATGTAATAAACCTGAAAGGGAAAAATCTTGGATGTTATAAATATGACCATTATATTATCCATTACTTCAAATTCACAACCAAAATTGACTGAACTGCACGAAGCTAAAAACGCGACTATACAATTTAAAACGCCTAAATACACCTAGCATTTATATATTAGTAATGTTTATTATTTTATCCTAAATTATTTTTGAACACTTACCGTTCATCGTACCTAATTTATAGGAGCAGTCAACCTAGGTTCGTTTGGGTATCGGTAGAGGGTAATGTTTACATTTAGTTTATAATAATACTATTCACAATACCTAAGTGTATAAGTAACTTGATGTCAAAATTCAACTGATTACAGAAATCCTCAAGATCTCTATTCGTACATAAATATATTCATGCATCAAAAAATTAAATGAATTTAATACAAAGTGAGCTGTGGAAAATATGTGTTTAACATATGCAACCACATCATAAATTAACAGTTATATTGCAATTACCACAAGAAATTTGGTTTTAAAGAAACACCATTGTTAGGGTTAAATGCTATGCCTTTCATTTATTCAAGTATTTGCTATATTTGATGTGTGTGCGGGTGATTGCATGTGTCTGTGGATGTGTCTGGGTGTGCGTATTTGCGTGTGTGCGGGTATGTGCGTTTGTGTTTGTGTGCATGCGTGCCTGTGTGCGTGTGCGTATACGCGTGCGTCTGTGTATGCATGTGCGCGTGTGCCGGCATGTGGGCCTGTGCGCGTGTGCCGGGTGTACGCTGGTGTACACGTGTGTCCGCGTGCATGCGTGCATATGCGCAAAGGTGTGTGCAGGTGTACTTGCGTGTTCGTGTGCGTGCGCGTAAGTACACGTACGTGCGAGTGCGTGTGTGCGTATGTGTGTGAACTTGCGTGCGTGTGAACGTACGTACGTCAGTGTAGATGTGCGTGCGGTTGTAAGTTTGTATGCGTGTGAGTGGGTATGTGGCAACGTGGGTGCGTATGCGTGTGCGAGTGCGTGCGTCTATGTTTGTGGATGTGGCGTGCAAGCGTACGTGCATAAGTGTAGGTGAGGGTGCGGGTGAAGATATAGGTGAGGATATGGGCATGTGTATGTGACTCTGTGCGAGCGCTAGGACTTGCGTTCGTGCGTGGGTGTAAGTGAGTGCGGATGTATGTGTGGGTGAGGGTGTGGCCATGTGTGTGTGGGTGCGCACGCATGTGTTTGTGCGTGACTGTTAGTGTGGGTTTGGGTTGCATAATTATTCTAAGAAATTTATTATTTCTTTTCTTTTATCCTTCACTTTTTAGGATGGATGGTGGTGCGTTATTTCACTCCAGATATTTTTGAAATTGCAATGAACAACCAAAAACTATAGCTGTTCGAGCCAAAAAATCCTTAAAATTACAATAAGTGTTCTGTCTGTAAACAGCAAAAGGTAGTGTCTCGGACGCTGTATTAATTCAATTACAAACAGTGTATAAAATTATTATTTTCGAAGAAAATCCTAATTTTCGTTGTTTCAAATCAAATTATTTCAGTTTACTTGTATTATGAAATAAGAATGTATCTATTCTTTCACCCCAAACACTGTAAAAACGTGTTGCTTCATTATAGCAATATTTTTTAAAGAATTTGAGTACCGCGTACACGAAAATTGTAATTTTTTATCAAATACATTTATTCTGTATAGACGCTTTCTTATTTTCAATTACATTAAAAATTATTTATTTAATTTTTCGAGTTGCTCATAAAATAATTTAATAGGCGGAAGGTGTTCCATTTCTGCCGAGAGAAGTATAGTTCACCGAGAGGCTAAGTCTCGATGTGAACTAGTTCTCGAGACAGGGGACTGGTACTTTTGCCGAGGTTTGTATACGATTTTATTCACAATTAAAGAACAAGCAACATTATACAGTTCAAATCAAAAAAAATTTGGAACACTTCCATCACGGCTTCTCGTTTAACATTGAAGGTCGTGACAATGCGACCTTTAATTTTTACTTTAATGAGAAGCCATAAATGTTATACTTACTACTTTTTTATTGGTTTTGTCGTTACTTGTTATCAATAATTGACTTATTAAATATGCTTATCAAAGAAAATGTGTTGTTTGTTTTCAGCTATTGCTTGCGTTCACTCACCATCTACGCACGTGAGAAAAAATGGTTGCATACTCTTGATCCTTCATTAAAATTGGCAATTTGTCAACTTGACATTGATAGTTTAAATCGATAATAGCTCCCCCACATGTTAGAAAGTGGTCCATTACTGACCGCTTCATCTCATTGCTGTCCCCTTTTTTTTGTTATTACTGGCCGCTTAAAGTAAACCCGTTCACTTTTCAACCTTTAAAGGATTAGAAAAACGGTATGCTACAAACTGATTGTGAATAAAAGTAATTTCACCTGGTATACCCTTATAGTTCTATATTATTTGTTTCACAACTTAAATTACATTTTATCTAATTTTATTGATTAATTAGAAGTTAATAATATTTACTATAATTATTTAACTATGCTTGACATCATTTGTTAACAAATTATTCGAATGGAATTTGATTTTTCAGCCATTAGTACACTTCTGTAATCTTAATCTAATTTTACTTAATAAAGTTTTACGGAAATATGCTTCTAATTTACTTAGAAAACAAGTAGTTCACGTATCGACAAAATTGAGGTCAAAAACTACCGTAATTCTTCTTTCTGCTTTCTTAATTTAATTAATAATATGTATTTCACAACATACAAATAACGAAACATGCTCATTACACCCTTGCTTAGTCAATCTTTCCTCGTTCATTCTTTCAATGAGACTAAACCAACGGAGGCTGCTTCCTTCACTCATATCAACCATGTTTTTTTTGTGTTTTACTACACATGTTCTACAAAAATCTCATGCACACAGCATTTACTTATGTGTTTGTCTGACATACCAAAGTCTCACTTTCATACAATAGGTGGGACAGATAAGCTACTGTATAAGATCGTTTCGTAATTATGCTCGTACCCTAATTTTTTTGTTATGGACTAATTACTTTCCTGAATTGACGCGCTGCTCAATTTTACTATCCATCCATCCGCATTGATCATTTTACCCAAGTAGTAGTATTACAATCTCATCACGCATGGTAAATGCGGTAGCATCTTTCTTCAAATTCCCGATTAAACACGACCAACTTCGCTTCTCCCATGTATACCTTTAAATCCATACTTTCACTGACTTCATCAAACGTTCTTAGCATTTTTTGCAGCACGCTCGCATTTTTGCTTTGTAGAATTGTATCATAAGCGTACACCTGAACTCGGACACTCTCGTCACTAACCATTAAAATATTTGCATAAGTACATGCTTGCCTATCACATTTATCTATGATTTCATTAAACAGCCACGCTGACATAACGCAATCATGTCTACAAACTCACAGTATTGCTTCCCGCATTCTCTTCCTGAAATGGAGCTACCTTGAACATATAAAATCTTACTCTATATGATTGCACGTACTTTATTAATCAACACTATTCTAAGTACCCTACCAGGTAAACCCAACAAACATGTCCCTCTGTAGTTTTACATTCATTCTTGCGCCCTTTGCCCTTACAAACAGGAACAATAATTGTACTCTTTCAATCGACCTGTCTTTTTCCACACATAATACGTTCATACAGTAAATAATTCATATGATCTTTCCTTAAGATTTGCACATCCATACTTTAGTATATCACCAGTAATTCCATCCTCACATGGAGTGTTACTATTCTGTAACTTCTGTACAGCTTTCATTGTCAACCTCAACTCAATATCATCCTCATTTTTACTCCTTGATTAACTTTTCAGTCATTTGACTCTCTTTTCAAGATATTGTTGCAAGTATATCATCAACCGGTATTTTATGCCATCTCTTTCATATTATTCAACACTCCAGTGGCGTCCTGATTTGCATCTCTTATTTCTCTCCCATAGTTTGTATCACACTTTGTAGCCCCAAATCCCTCTTCATCATCGCTACTGTTTAGCTCGCATATATCCTTCTCAACTTATACACCTCATATAACCGCTTCCTAATCTCACGTTCTTCTCTACTTTAGTTCTACACGTTCGCATTATGTTGAACTTCTCTCTCCATACTTACCCTTGCCCTAAGCATAACCGAGATATAAAAAAAGTGATCGGTTCCACACTCTGATCACACATTATTTTTGCATCCCTAACTAGGTTTCTAACTTCATTATCATAAAATAAATGATTATATCAATCACACTTTTTGATCCATCTCTCTATCATACACACGTAAAAACTTTTACTTGCATTGTATACATTCAATACGTTTTCCACATCGATCCAGAAATTCTCACGTTCTTGATTGCTCTCTATATTCAGTATTCACCCTTACGAAATAAAAGCGATCTTTCGAAATTCCACTTTCATTGTAATCCACATTATTCGGGGTATACAAACTTATACTGATTAACACACCTTTTCGCAATTTCACTTACAATCATTCTAACACCGTTTTCGTCATGCACTTCCGTTTCAACCCCTAACCATAGCTGCAGTGTTTCTAGATTTAATTGCAAGGATCCTCTACCTACAAAACCCGTAACCCCTCAAATTTGACGACGTTTTCATATCTTTATGTTTCTGTACATGTATTACGGAAAGTCTTGCATTTGGCCAAGTATTCTCAAGGTTAAAATATAATTTGCCTTCATTACGGTACCTTCGTATTCTGAGACTACATTTACTCACTATGTAGATCCTACGCTACTGGAATTTTCGATAAATCGAAGAGGTAGTATTTAAAGTACCTGGACATGTTTACGTTGGACACACAGAGGATTTAGTAAATAAAGCAACGTTCATGAAGATCGGATTTACATTTTAGTGCACAACGAAATGTGTTGAAAAATTATATGTCATAATTGCAGCTAAATTAATGCTGAAATAACATATTAAATAAACATTATAAATCGAAACAATAATTTAAGGTATTCATTCAGTCATGCTCTTTGCATATAAAATGGATGACCTTTAGTGTTTTGGAACGGAACACATTAATGTTTAATTTTAGATATTTAAAACATTTAGTCAATGATATCTATTACTAAAATTATACGAAATTAAGTGTTAATGTTTAGTGAATACGATAGATATATAAAAAGGCGGATTTAATTTCCCGTTTTGGCTTAAATTTAATCAATATCTAAAGGTTTGTGGTTTAGAAGCTTTCATTCTGTTTGAATTTAGCAAGATCAAATGCATACGATAAATTTTACGTCACCTTGAACCTAGATTGTAATATCCTGTTTTGAATTTTGTGTCGACACATGTATGAGAGAGGTTGAGGGACGTTGGACTCGGATAAATATATGTGTATGACAAGACCACAGACAGAAAGCGTCTAGATTTAGATCATATACTGCGATGACACGTGTGTTATTAGCTCATTGGGGCGAGTTTCTCAAGAGTGAGCTGTTTTGGTTGCTGTATTTAAAATTACCCAAAACGCGTGCGGGTGGTGTGTTGTAATTACTTAACACATTAAATGAGCATATGCTTTAATGCAAGATATCTTAAATATACAATAACTTTTCCTTATAATGGATTGACCTGCTTTCATTAAAAAAAATGTTATATGGACGTTTTAAGAAAGTGCACAAATAGCAACTAGGAATGTTAGTGCATTTCAGGACTTTCTTACAAAATACTAAAACATGTATGTATTTTTATATCTTTGAAATATTTAGCTGTTTTAGAAAGATTTAATAAACAAACAACTGACCCTAATAAACGCCCCTTTCCGCCGCTGGATTTCTCCCAAAATCTAATTAGCTCTAAGCCAAGTGAAAACAAACTTAAATACAAAATTTTAAGTACGTAGGTATTTTTGTTCTGAAATTATCGTGGAGACTAGCATACATCCAGACACACACACACACACGCACGCACGCACGCACGCACGCACACACGCACACACACACAGACATACACGCATACATACACGCACATGCGCACACACTTGCATGCACGCACGCACACACACACACACACACAAACAGACATTTTGAAAAATTTTCTAAATTTTTTTTGGGGTTCAGGAATTGGCAAACATCAAAATAACGCAACTTATTTTTTTCGATTGTTTTTCGACAGCAATACTTTCTTGTTAAGCAAGAAAGTAATTAGGTGTAACTTTTCTTGATAAGTAATGACTTGATTTTAAGCAGTATATTTAAGTAATTAAAAGTGGACAATTGTTAGAGTAAGGTTTTTAAGTAAAACCGTATTTGCGGATTACGTTACGGTGGAATGAAAATTAATGTTTGCACCTACAAAATAAGTGTAAAAGGACAGTTTATTGATGTATGTCGCTAAAGTCTCGTAAGGTTTGCATATTAGACGAAAATTTTTGTGCATGTACACCATGTATACCTCGATAGAGGTATAGAAGAAATAAAATTGTAGATGGTACATAATTTGTTTTTATTTTATTTTGCCACCATAATGTTCAATATACGCCTCCAAATGCGGGCGTAATGTGGTCTTTATAGCACGGAAATGTCATTGTTGCTAAGCAGCATGATTGACAGCAAACACATGACATGATATGTCACGTAAGTTGAAAGAATTATTGAAACAACAACCTTTATTAATAAAAATAATAGTAATGAAACTTATTCTTTATAAAAATTGAAAATACAGTTGGATGGATTTGAAATTGTAACTCCAGATGAGCCAACACCAAAGCTGAGAGTTCCTTCGCCGTTTTGTGGTATACTTATAGCTGCTGTACCAGTAGTGTTCTGAGCAATTTTAATTTTATTTTGCAGAGAATTCTCTACATATGATTCGGCTACTTTATCCGATCGCCATCCACCAAGCTGCTTCAGTGCCCTTATATCACCGCCGCTTTCTGCAAAGATCGTCGCCGCACTCCTGCGAAAGCAGTGCCCTGTGTACTTATGGACATACGGTAGATTGAGGAAATCTGCTATTATCCACGGCATTTTGCCTAAGGTGTTTTTCCCAACAGTCTGAGCACTACATTTGCCATTATGATACGACAAAAACAAACTGTCAATTTTAGTATGTTCCGGTCGTAATGCTGCATATTTTCGGTACGAAGAGACGTAATCAACCAATCCATCGCTTGGTACTATTGTAAATTGCCTCGAAGTATAAGTTTTGGTTTTTTTGATCTTCATTAATAACACTGATCCCTCAGTTGTTACGCCCTGTACAGCCAAATCGTGCAGTTCTTCGCGACGACATGCTCCAAAAATACCAAAGGCTGTGACAACCTATAAAACACAATAATTTTTATAATGAGAATTGGAAAAAAAAAACTAAAATCGTTATACCTTAACTAACAAGTACGTACGATCAGGCGCCTTCAATTTGATGCCGTTACAATACATAGGACTTTTTAGCTTGATCACCTACAGAATTATTCTTCATGAATTCTGTGAGCATGGAGAAACGAGATATATCAACATCTTCCTGCAACTTTAACATCTTTTTCAATTTAGAATATAAACACCACAGTGACGACGGCTTATAGATCTTTGACTGCAAAAATAGATATTTATTGAATAGACATAATTGACTAATGTATATAATTATACAATCCCTTACCATTTGAGACAAGTATGCCATCACAACTTTTTCATCACATTTTGTGGACACATTTTTTGTGCTCCGCCACGCGCAAAACTTTTCGTACTCTTTTATGTATAAATATTTCGATTTACTTGGAATTATTTTTTCCTGGGCGGCCTCAAATTCATCTAAAATTTCTTGTGAATAAGTTTTTGCGTTTTCACCTTCCATTTTAGAATACAAATTATTTACAAACAAACAGTACCTTAGCAACAATTTAGCAATATCGCAGTATCTTAGTAACAACAAATTAGCCTACTGTGGACTTTATTTCACTGCATTTGCATTTAAAAACTTGCCGAAAATACTGAATCTTTTTAAAATTTTGTTCCAGTTTCATGGTGCAAAATAAAATAAAACATTGTATGTACCACGGGCATAATTGTAGATTATGGCTCTCAAGAATATAAAAGCCCTCCGCTTCGCGTCGGGGTTTTAACATTCCCTCGAGCCATAATCTTCTGATTATGCCCTTAATACATAAATATCTATTATATACATTTTGGCACATAATTTTGTACCAAAAATATAAGTATCAGTTAACTTAAATGAAATATTATATCTACAACAGTACTGTGCTTGGTATAAATCGCACTGACGCAATGTTGTAAAAATCACTTGCGTGCGATATTTTAACTCGCATACCTATGAGTTATAGCAAAATATCAACGAAATCTGTCAATATTTTGTTAAAGCCAGATTTTATTTTTCACTACTAACTTAGAATTATACTCTTTGCAGTATTTAATAAAAGGAAAAACTGCCCAATTTAAAAAATAGTGAGACAAACTATTGGAGGCCATGCGCAGGATACATTGTAATCGCCATTCGTCTTGTTGTGTATCTTACATGCTTGCGATAATAGTAATGTATGTATCCCACTTATTTGGTAAATAACTATTAAATATTGTGATGAATTCCTACTTAAGGTAGTTTCACATAACATTTTTGTTTATTCAAAAGACATGTGATGCCGAACAATTAGCATGGTTTGTTAATATACTATTTGAAAACATTTACATTTTATATATAAGTCAATTCATTATCTTTTACATTGTATATGAAGAGATACTTTGTAACTGCCTGTTTGCTACTCACAATAAGTTATGCTCCGAATGTACTATTGACGGAATATTACGAATATATTCTGTTTTTTGTTACAGTTCCGTTTGAGTACCCATGGCTTTTATCGTGCACTACAAAATATCAAAGGATCTCTCAGTAACGCTTCTATTCAAAAGACCAAGTACGGGTATTTAATTTAAAACTTTACAATACTTTTAGACAATGGAGAGATATTGTAATTTTACTAAAGCAATCTAAACATCAATCGACAATTAGGAAAGATACTTTGAACTCAAAATAAATCTGGAGATTAGTTACTGCTAGAACAATCTGGTGTAAGTGTATACCTAAATGTAAAATCCCGCATAAAACCACAGATGTAAATTTACATCTGTGGTAAAACACATTTCTCTTGTCTGATCAAATGATATTATGTTTAGTGAACTAATTGCTTACATAATTTTAATCCTATCTGCATTACTTAAAAATGATTTATAATAATAACACTGCCGAACATTCAGATGCTTTGACAAGTTATAACTGAAATTTTTACCATAAATACAGACTATTGCAATAAATAATCGTATATCATAAAGTTCAAATTTTAAGTAATGCCGTATTCTGTTTGTTGTACTGTAATTTAAAGTTTTATGAACAAGAATAACAAGAGATTCAACGAGAATCATAATTTCCCTCGGTGGTGGAATGGTTAGAGTGCTTGCCTTTTACCTGAGCGGCGAGGGTTCAAACCTGGCTTAGGTGGTCGTTTGTGTAAAAAGGAAAAAAAACCAAAACACTCCTCGAATAGGTTTCGTGGCAATACGATGAATGATACGTAAAAGACCTCCTTTAGTATGGTAAAATTCTAGTGTCGGGTAATGCTAATAACCATTAGTAGTTAATGCACATAGAAATGCCTGACATTTCCGTTTGTGGTTAGACCTCGTCCCACAAATACAAAAATACATAAACATATATCTGGTGTGGAACAACAAGCGACCTTTTTTGAGAACTAATATTTTTTTAGAAAGTTTAAACATTTTAAGCCTATAACATTATAGCGTGCTACTTAATTATTTGAATTTAGAATATTAGGGAGTAGAACATTTCGATCGGAGTTATTGATAAAGAACTTTCTTATACAGGTATATTTTAGGCTCACATTGATAGAATATTATTTTACTAAAAGAGAAACTTTTATTTTAGTTCACTTCAGTATTTTGCTTTTAGGTTATACCGACCAATTTTCGACTAGTAATACTTTTGACAAATCCGAGATTTTGCTTCATTGTTGCTTTCCAAACGGGAAGAAAGTATTTGTGTGTAGCTGCGATATTATACGAAAGGTCAAAATCACGGAAATTGTTTGGTTTGTTTTAATCCACATGGATTATTATTTAAGAGTGCTTATTGGGTAATTAAAAGAAAATAGCGATTTTTGTGTGAGATTAAGAAATAGTGCAATTTTATTTGTATCCACCGTAAAAAAAGATTACTACATGCAGCGGTAGAGTGAAAGAGTGGCATTATACGTGCAGCAGGAAATGAATATAGCAATGACAACAAAAGAAAAAGCGCTGAATATAAATGATCTATTTAGTAGTAGAAAAATGCTGAAAATGCCATCTAAGAAAACAGACAAAGCTATCACCGTAAGGACGTGTTAAAATGTTAATCGCAAAAAAATGGGAAATGTAACAATGACTTAATAATACAACAATTGGATACAGAGCAGATACCAACAAAAAATTGAAAAAGAGAGGCATAGGTACAAAGGATTGCACAGGTATTGTGTTTAAAACAAGTGAACGAGAAATATTTTTGGTAGTGAATTCCAACAGGTAAAGGATAATTCATTTCTGCGCGGTCAATAATCTCTGTGTGTTCTTGCATCATAGAGATATCCATAAATTTACAAAAGCGACTCATAGAGAAAACAGAAACAATCCCTTGATTGTAAGGCTAAAGCGTCAAAAGAAACTTGAAAAATGAATGAGAGGGTAAATCTTAAACGCTCTAGAAAATAAGGAGTTTGCCAATGGATGTAGAGGTAGTGTGGGAAAATTTTAAACAAACCCTCTTAAGGCGGGTGTAGTAATGTCTTGCAAACCCCATCCTACTCCGAAACGAGTGGACACATGGTATGTCTCCGACGTACCGTTTTGGAATTACAATTCAAAGGGGATAAAAGAGGGTGAAAGTTTCTGCAAATTCACTCTTTACGTCGAGACCTTTGATCAGGGTATCGTTAAGGCATACTTAGGAACATTTTTAATAATCCCCCATCCTAAATTTTGTAGGTAGACCCAAATCGCCCAAGCAACTAACTTTTTTCACTCCTGTCACCGAACCCTTTCATTAAAGTACCTTACAGGTATAAGTATCTAGGAGCATTTTAATACCCCCTTCCCATATGATGGTAAGACCAAATCCTCTGAAAAACGTTTCCTTTTTTTGGAGGGAGCGGAGGGACGTCGAAACGACTTAGATGCAGCTTGTCGAGAGCTTTTCAAAGAGTGGTTGTATTACGTATGTCCAATCTACCGTTTCGGATTATTACCGATCTGGCTTACATTGAGAGTATGACGATGGAGGGAAGGAGTTTTCATTCGCCCAGACCTTTTATTAAGGTACAATGATGGCCTACCTACGAGAATTTTAGCACCACCCCGGCCCTTATACATTTTTTGAGAAGACCAAATCCACCGAGGGTGGCCGTAGGGCAGTGGAAACCAACTTGATGTGGCTTGTCGGAAACCGTCCATCGAATGATGGCATGACTTATCTCCGATCTATCGATTTGGAATATTGATAGATCTCTCTTAAGAAGAGAACGAGGTGAAAAAATACTCTTTCTTTCACAGCCTTTCATTAGAGTACCATGAACACATGGAAGGAGGAGAAGGAGGAAACTTTTCAAAATGCTCCCTTAATTTTGTGATGATACGAAATTCGTCAAAGATACTTCTTTATCCGTTACATCCAGGTGTCCAGGGAGTAGTTAGTGACTCAACTTGTCCAGAGCTTTCCAACTAATGAAGTATCTACGATCTATCGTTTTGAAACTATGACAATCTTCGTCGATCCCTGCCGTAGTGGACGAGAGTTCATGGAAAACCATTCCTTTCATCGAGACCTTTCATTGGAGTACCACGATATCATCAACATTTAAACACCCATCTTCCAGTTTCGAGGAGACCAAACATGAACCCTTTTTCATAATCCGTTTTGATAAAGCAAACTCCCCAATAGTCATTCATTGGACATTGGATTCCTTCGGAAGTTTTTCTACCGAAATTTTTGCACAAATTGCGATTGTGGCATCTCTGTCATAAATCGCGTATTACCACATAAAATCTTTCGCATGTGATATGCATCGGCATGTGTTTTTTATATTTTGACTTTAACATTTGACCTCCAAGTAAACCATATTGGTAGTGTTCTAAGGAATATTTAATAGAAAACCAGAATCATTCTACGTCAAAACGATAGGCTTAAAATCCACGTACTGACGGACAAAACAGTGTTTTCATCACATAATAATTTCAAAGACGGCAACAAACAGTTGCAAATCCTTTAGAAAAACGAACAAAGCAAATTCCATGATCGAACGAAGAAGTGAGAAATGATCAAAGTTGAGAAAATCGAATCGCAAAGATGCTTTGTGACATAGTCAAAAAGTGGCAAGAAATAATACCGCAGATAAAGAAAAGCGGTAGGACACATGTGGAAATTGCTGCTGAAAAATGGAGGTAATCAATAAAGAAGATAAAGACGGAGGAACTGCAGGTGTGGATAAAACAAAAACCAGATGGTTAGCGCGATACTCTAGCAAAGTACAGGTCGTAGGTTTGAATCCTACTCGAGGTAAACTTTTTATTTATGTATTTAATAAAATTAATAATAATTTTTAATTACATATTTACCTTTGAACTTATTCATTCCTAACAAAACCTATAATAAAAACATTATAAGGGATATTCTGAAAAACATATTTGACAAAATTAGGGCTACTACAAGTTTGTCGTTTGTAGGCATCACACCATCTGTAGGAGATAGTGATTTTTGTTGTAGTAAAATTATTATGTACTGTTCGGTATTAATATGGTATAATTATAGGTAGTGTACCTACCCTTACTCAAGATCACAGTGAGTAGTATAGCTTGGCCGATCCCCGACCAGTTCCTCGTACAGATTAGCCGCGTCCAAATACAAGGTTTTTCAAGGTCAAGGTCATTGAAGTTCACATACACATTTTCTGCATCAAAGTATATTGTTCAAGGTCACGTATAGCTAGGGTGATTCTGGCTCACTTTTGTACTATACCTTTCTACGAGTGTTTTGCTATCGTTCATACTCCCGACATCAAAGTATATTATATACCGAATCTAAACCGTGCACGTACGCGCTCTTTGCTTCAAGGTCAAATCTAAAAATAGTACGATACTAAATCAAATTTTGTTCAAGCACTTCTTAGAATTTGGTTGAGTAAAGGTCACGTGGTAATTTCTATGCAGGGGTATCGTATTACAGTGGTCATGTTCATTGAATGTCTGGGGGAGTCTGGCCCATGTGGCAGCAAATTTTTAAGGTTACGTTGTTCAAGCAATTTTTAGAATCAAAGTTCTGGTTGAATTGAGCCAAGATCATGCAGGGGTATTCCAATATTATCTGATCTTATTCGATCTTTCCCGATCTTATCCAACCTTACTCGATCTTATCCGATCTTACAGTTCAAAGTCAAATTCTTGGAAATGAGCATTCCTAATCAATGAAGTTTATAACTGGCTTTACGCAGGTACCAACAGAGGCAATGCTTAGAAATCTAAGCAGTTCGTGGAAACATGAAGAATGAATGCTATTGGTTAAATTTTCTATAAGGTCAAATTCTTGGAAATAGCAAAATAAGCATTCTTATCCGATCTTACCCGATCTTATCCGATCATACTCAATTTTTCCCGATTTTATGCGAACTTATCCGATCTTATCTAACCATACCCGATCTTATCCAATCTTACCCGATCTCATCCGATCTTATGCGATCATATCCGATCTTATCCGATCTTATCCGATCTTATCCGACCTTATCCGATCTTACCGATCCTATCCCAAGGGTGATCATGGACCACCGTGCACTTACGCCCTCGCCGCATCAAGGTTAAAATTAGAAATAGAAAATTGAAGATCATCGTCAAGGGCGAAGATGTACTAGGCCGCGATCCTTGACCACATTATATGAATTTCTGTGTTGAAGTTAGTCAAGTTTCTAAAAACAGAAATTAGGTCATCAGTAAGGAGTGGGTAGATGTGGAAGTAGTAAAGGTATTTAAGTAGTAATGTGCAAATAAAATTGATCCAACATGTGGATGTTCTACGCAGCTGAATTGTGGACAAACGCTGTAGATGCACGTACGGCCGTGCAACGTTTACTTCAACATTTGACCGGATTGGCAATTGATGTTGATCATGTGGCAGTATATGGTTTAGGATGCTTTTATACGGAAGAGGAATGTCATGCACTTGCAAAGAAACATGAAAATGGTGTAAAATTATGAGATAAGTATTTAAAGGGTCGATATTGTTTAACACGTTTAATACAAAAGTTAAGTGCGGCACAACTTGAAGAGTTCACTTTAGATTTGAAGGAGTGGGAAGGTTGGGATACCAGTGAAGATGAAGAGTGAGAAGAAGAGGAATACGAAGGGTGTTAGTCAGCTGCTAATCATATTTTGTCGAAAAAGATGTGTAATTAAGTAAAATAAAGACTTTAACATAATGAGATGAATCCATAGCTCAAAAATTGAGAAAGTAAATAAGAAGTGGAAGAAAATCTCAAAACCAAAAGTTCTCAATTATTTTTGTTATATGTGTAGTTAAAAATAGTCCTACAATATATATATATATATATATATATATATATATATATATATATATATATATATATATATATATATATATATATATATATATATATATATATATATATATATATATATATATATATATATATATATATATATATATATATATATATATATATATATATATAGGAAAAAGTGTTAGGAAATAATTTAATCAACATTAAAGGATTACAAGCAGGGTTTCAGAAAGCCCGTAGTACACTAGAGTGGATCTTTTTGATAAATCAGATATGTGACAAACTTATAAGAAGGAAACGAAAGCTACACATATGTGCAAAGCGTTAGACACAGTTTAAAGAAAATCTGAGATGAACAAAATGTAGCTGAAGAACTAACCAACACAATAAAGAGCATATAGCAAACGAATAGCAATCTGAAGAGAAATATTTATAACACTAAAAGTAGTTAGACGATCAGAATATCTTGGACCTTATTTTTTATTACAGTTATTGATGGAATAGCGTAGGCAATCATTGGGAAACTATCAAAAAGTGCAGTCGTTGGATACAGCAGTAATAATGGAACAAGTAATATATGTACATGATTTAATTCTATGCGCGTATAAGGGAAAGCTAGAGAAACACAATATACATATAAAATGTACACAGTGCTTGAAGATTGTGAAAGATTCGATTTAGAAGTAAACAGTAGAATAACATCGAATAATATTCTTTACCAAGAGGGTAGAGTACAACTTTTAATCCTGAGAGTGAAGGGTACTTTGGTTTTGTGGTATGGTCGCAAATTTTGCACCGCAGAGGTTAAAACTTAGAAGTTTATATAAATAGAAATATGAAATCTACGTTTATTTCTATTTTTATACAAGAGATGGCGTTACAATTTTATAATAGAAAACGAAATTTCTGAAACACAAGTATATTATAGAATCTTCATACTTTGTAATTTTTCAACCTCCTAATTAATCCACCGATAGCACATTATATACGCACGGTTACCAGATTTGAATTGGAACGAAATTTAAAATACCTACTATTCAAACGTTACATAACTATAAATATACTTTAAGTAATAGCAACTTTCAACCTTGTACAGTTATTAATCTACATTAGTACAATACAAACTTTTAGTTTAACTATTTTAAATCTCTTATTTTAGAAGAACTTGAATAATTTATAACTGGAAGAAATCCACTCCACCATTCACACCGTTACACCTCCCTTTATGAGTTCTTACACAGTATTCGATCATGTCGTATTATTAAGAATATTGTAAAGTAGAATGGATGTAGTCATACTACTGTCATAAATATTGACAATTCAATCTGGAGATGATATTGCTACACTACGTTAACTTACAAACATAGAGGCCAGGCTTGCGCGTACTCCCTCCAAGCTAACAGCAATAATGTGATTGACTGCCCATACCTATTAAATTTAAGTGCACTACTATACAAATAGCTAATGCAGTATACATTACTATTCTACTACAGGGGACTGTGAGATAAAATATTATTAAAAAATAATTCTGATAATTTTTACCTGAAAAGTATTCATTCCTATATTATCCATTCGGTGAAGTGCAAGCTGCAGAGGAGTTATTAGGCGATTTATTATCAGAACAATCTCTGAAATAACTTATACATGCTTGTTCAACATAATGTGTACAGATTGAGGCATGAAACGATCCAACAGTAGTATTGGTATTTATAGTTTAGATTAATAATTATGTTTATGTTGACAGACGTGACTGCGTTGAATGTCAATTAGTTCCTTCTCTTTCTGAGCTCTCTGTTTACGATCGTTGCAAGATGGTTGACAATAAAAGACTGAATTCTGAATAATGCATAAAGTCTATGTTGGTTTTTAATGAAACAAAAGATATGGTATACAAAACGTTCAAACTCTGTGGATGCCACTATTTCTAAGAATAGTTTAATAGTGGCGGTTCAGTGTTTAAGAGTATACGTGTACAGCCTGCCAATGTTCGTACTTTACAGAATTTTGAAGCTTTCAGAGCAGCAATAAGAAAAATAGCAGCAAATCAAATATGTTGCATTTGTGGAAATAAGGTGTTCAAAGAGTATACAGGGTATCCCAAAAAGTACCGACAATATTTCAGAGATGCATTCCAAAACTAATTTAGAATCGAAAAGTGTGTATAAATATATGTCCTAAATGCTACCGTTAACGAGTTATTCCTTGTTTTATAAAAAAAATTAAACGAATCTTTAGTTTTGACATAAATAATTTTTAATACAATTTTCTTATTTAATTTATAGTAAATTTTCAAAGTTATCTTCATTAGGTTTCATGCACAGATGAGCGCGGCCGTTGCGATCCTAATATGGTTGGTTATTCCTAATAATATCGGCAGCCCACTGTATTATTTGGCGTAATTCGTCTATTGTGTTCACTTCAGTTGCATAAAGAATTTGTTTCATATGACCCCACAGATAAAAATGTAATGGCGTCAGATCTGGTGAACGTGGATGCAATTCTACGGAACCTCTTATTCCTATCCGTCTTCCCGGAAAATGTTCAATGAGCCAGTCCCTACCACGAAGACATTCATGTGCTGGTGCCCCATCGTGTTGTGCGTCTTATATTTAATGACACATCTTCCAGTATCTAATGTAAAGTGTTTCCTACAACCACACAGACCGTAAACATAATGTATATCCGCCTATTCTTCATTTGAAAATAACATTGGAATTTTAATTAATTGTGTATTGTAATGGAAATAAGGATACAACAAATGAGACAATAAACTGACAAGGATGACAAACAAGAACTAGTTAAAAATGACATGGAAATATTAGCAAAATACGACGCAATCATCACAACTGGATTAGATCTGAAAGGAGATGTGTTTATTAAGACCTTCCAATTAAAATAAAACAAAAAATAGTTCTTTAACGATAACATTTAGGACACGTTTATTAAGACTTTACAATTAAAATTAGTTTTGCAATTCATCTCTATAATATTTCAGAATTTCATCAAACTAACATTTTAGCCACATAAATAATTAAAAAAGCAATAACTCGTTAATGGCTTCATTTAGAATATAGGTATGTTTGTACACAGGGTCCTGCAATAGTGCGTCTGGCATCCATAGCTTCTATACCAAGTAAATTGGGAATTTCGTAGGAACGCAGACCTATACTGTACATATGAGTGCATTCAGATCTGGTGAACGTGGATGCAATTATACGGGACCTCTTATTCCTATCCGTCTTCCCGGAAAATGTTCAATGAGCCAGTCCCTACCACGAAGACATTCATGTGCTGGTGCCCCATCGTGTTGTGCGTCTTATATTTAATGACACATCTTCCAGTATCTAATGTAAAGTGTTTCCTACAACCACACAGACCGTAAACATAATGTATATCCGCCTATTCTTCATTTGAAAATAACATTGGAATTTTAATTAATTGTGTATTGTAATGGAAATAAGGATACAACAAATGAGACAATAAACTGACAAGGATGACAAACAAGAACTAGTTAAAAAATGACATGGAAATATTAGCAAAATACGATGCGATCATCACAACTGGATTAGATCTGAAAGGACATGTGTTTATTAAGACCTTCCAATTAAAATAAAACAAAACATAGTTCTTTAACGATAACATTTAGGACACATATGTTTATTAAGACTTTACAATTAAAATTAGTTTTGGAAGTCATCTCTATAATATTTCAGAATTTCATCAAACTAACATTTTAGCCACATAAATTATTAAAAAAGCAATAACTCGTTAATGGTTTCATTAAGAATATAGGTATGTTTGTACACAGGGTCCTGCAATAGTGCGTCTGGCATCCATAGCTCCTATACAAAGTAAATTGGGAATTTCGTAGGAACGCAGACCTATACTGTACATATGAGTGCATTTCGGGAAATTAATTTCGCATATACAGGGTGGTCTAAAAAGTATGACCATATAAAATGGATTTTGTAACGGTACATCCATTTTAGTTATTTTTTTTTCTGTTCTTTCTTATTTCCAAAAATTTTATTTAATTTCCTTTAGTAGTTTACGAGCAATGAATTGAAAACAATAAAAATCGTTCTGCATGCCTGGAAAAAGTGATTCAAAAACGATCTTACATCTATTTCTTCCAAGCTACATAGTGAGAACTTTAATACAAGAAGTCTACTTTGACATTAAATAGTTTTTTCTTACTTTATATAAGGTGTCCAAAATTTGGTTCCAAAAAACGACAACTTTCAAACCAGTTTCTCTTAAAATTTTCAAATGAATCACTCTGTACATTATTTCACCATCTAATGGAGAATATAAATCCAAATATTTCATGTACTACAAGTGTATTAAAATTCTGAACCGTTATCAAGATATTTGCCAAAAACCGCAAATATGCCGATTTCATTAGTAAAGTATTAAAAAAAATTTAGCCAGCCATGGAAAAACAGCAATGTCCATTTAACAAATAATTTGACATTACGCTTACGAAATACATAAGTACCTTAGCGGATAATATTTTATTTTAAAAAATATTTTTTAAGAAAGAGCTCATTGACATGATTTTTGTATTAGGGAATAGTGATTAAAAACAGGGAGCGTAGCTTGCACAAAGGAAAACGGATTAGCAGTTTTGTTGACAGTTATAGAAAATCCAAACATTAGTCAGGCACGTGTGGGAGAAGAAGTTGGAATAAGGGAAAGGTCAGTTCAGAGAATTTTAAAAATACATCATTTTCATGCATGTCACGCTCAACTGCACTAGGCTCTGAGTGAACATGACTTTCAGTGCAGAGTTGAGTTTTTTGAGAGGGATCGATTCGGCCTTCAAGAAAATCCATTATTTTTTATGACCATCTTATTTTCTGATGAGGCCACATTTCACAACAGTGGATGCGTCAACAAGCATAATTTTCACTGTTACTCTGCGTAAAATCTAAGAAACATACGCCAAATCGACTACCATCATTGTTGGTCAATAAAGGTTTGGGGGGGGGGGGGGGAATTGCTGGAGAACATGTGGTAGACCCTTACTATTTTAACGGTCACCTTACCGGTCAATTGTATTTCGAATTTTTAACAAATGATTTACCTGTGTTACGTTTAAATTTACCACTAAATATACAGACACAAAATATGTGGCTACATCAAGATGGAGCTCTAGCCCATTCTTCGTGACAGGCCAGAGCTTTGATAGGTAACACGAAAATCGTTGGATTAGAAGATTTAACCAAACTCGACTTTTTTCTATGGGAGCATGTAAAAGACCTTGTTTATACGGAACGTTCAACAACTGAGCAGAACATGCGACAAATAACAAACAACGCGTTTGCAACAATTACGCCAACAATGTGGCGAGATATAGAAGGTCCTTTCAAGCAAGGATAGACAAATGTCTAATGGAAGACATTTTGTATCTTTTAAGATAAATGAGCTACTGTTAAAATTATTTTTAAATAAACATTGTCGTTTTTCCATGGCTGACTGCATTTTTTTAATACTTTACTAATAAAATGGGCATATTTGTGGTTTTGGTAAATATAACGGTCCAGAATTTTAATACACTTGTAATACAAGACATATTTGTTTTTAAACTCTGCATTAGATACTAAAATTATATACAGGGTCATTCATTTGAAAATCTTAAGAAAAGCTAGTTTAAAAGTTGTGATTTTTGGAACCAAATTTTGAAACCCTGTATAAAGTACGAAACAACCATTCTTTGTCGAAGCATCGATAGACTTCTTGTATTAAAGTTCACGCTATGTAGCTCGGAAAAAATAGATCTAATACCGTTTTTTAATAACCTTTTCAGGCGTGGAAAACAATTGATTATTGTTTTTAATAATATTTCGTAGACTACTAAATCAAATTAAATAAAATTTTAGGAAACAAAAAAGAACACAAAAAAGAACTGAAATATGCAAAAAAATATAGGGTGTAGCATTAAAAAAAATCCATTTTTTGTCGTCGTACGTTTTGGACCACCCTGTTTATGCGAATATATTTTCCCGAAATACACTGATATATACAGTATAGGTCCGCGTTCGAACGAAATTCCTAACTTAATTTGTACAGGAGCGATGAATTCCTGGCGCACTATTGCCGGACCCTGTATAGACTTTTCGGAATTCATCTCTGAAATATTGCCGGTACGTTTTGGGACACCCTGTATAATGTACAGTTTGTTGTTTGTTTTTACACTGTGGCCTGTTCTACTCTGAATTCCTATATGTCACGTAATACACGTATAACGGAGTGCTGCAGGAGTATAAAAGCTATACCTTTGATAAATATAAAGAACTTTCGCTAACAGCCTTCAGAAATACGGTAAAACTATACACTTTATATGTTTCAATATTTTGTAGATGATGATGAAATAAATCTCATTACATACACTAAAAGCGAAAAAGGAGCAGCGCCATTGAAGGTATAGTGTATAAGGGATTCCTTATAAAATGCCATTTAGTGGCGAAAATAGGTGTTTCAAATGTTCAAAAGAAAAATATTTACAAACGTTATTACGTAGATTTATTTTATATAACAGATTTGATTGATTAAACCGTACAGATTTGTTATTTTCCCATAAATCAAGATAGATTCATCTCAAAGCATTAAATTTCAATTAGTATGCTTAATCCAAGCTAAAGTATTTTCGTAGCCTCAGAAACTGAACGATTTATAAGTAAACCTATTAGTGAAAGGTCAGAGAAATAAATTAAATATGAAAATATTACTTAAATTAAAATATAATTTTTGTTTTTGACCATAATTTTCATTTTTGTTTGCAACTCACACTTGAATCTGAATACAAACTTGGCAACGTGCCGTTCACACTTATTAGAAACTTTTATATTAGCTATTAACGGGTTCTAGCAACATCTTATGGATGATTTCATTACTGAATCATATTTCCTGCATACAGCATGATTGTATGTACTCCAACCACAGCGGAGCCCCATTTATCGTGGAAAAAAGGTTTCAATATTCCAGAAAAAACGTAAACCTGGTGGAGCTATAACCAGTGGAAGTACGCTTAGATAGTATGCATTTCTTTTCATTATGAATTAACACTCGTAAACCTTGTAAATTGTCTCTTAACAGCTACAAGTTTTTGCAAAAAGTGAGATATTTTAATAAAGTTCGCTATTTCCTCAAAGCATATACTGTCAAAAACACGGAACTATATTATCTACAACTAACATTATACCAAATTGCCAAATTAATAAAATCAAAAGGGAAAGTGCATAAACAATAGCAGCCATTTTGTAAATTAATTTTAAATGGGATCATATGGCAAGTGATACCTCATTTGAAAGCTCGTTTCAAGTTATTTTCAGCGACACCAACAACATTAAAATATTACTGCTGATTCATAAATTTCAACCAAAAAACCTGAAAACATTAATTGGCGTTTTTTGGTTGAAACTCACGAATCTGTAATAATATTTTGATGCTATCGATGTCGCTGAAAAGGACTTGGAACGAGCTTTCAAATGAGGTATCACTGGCCATATGATCCCATTTAAAATTATTTTACAAAATGGCGGCTGTCTCCCATTTTTAATGATTACGTCACTGAATACCATCAAAAACGTTGTATATGTGCCTTATTTATTAATTTCAGTTTTATGGTTCACATAATAGGTTGGGGGGAGAGACTGGACAGTCACTGTATAAATATATATATATATATATATATATATATATATATATATATATATATATATATATATATATATATATATATATATATATATATATATATATATATATATATATATATATACATAGGGTGTCCACAAACTCTTTTCAGAAAAGAAAACTGCAGATTCTAGAGCTGATTTTATGTCGATTTAACGTAAATTACCTTAATACAAAAATACTTCCTAAGAGAGCTGGAGCTCTTGGAAGATGCCCTAACATCGGAATTCAAATATCTTCAAAATGGTTTCCCTTTAAATGGTAGCGTTCTGTAGATTTATTTAGTGGAATATGCCCAATTGTATGGCGTGAATATGATTTTTTTAGCCATAAGCGGCTCGTTTGGGCGGGGCATTGGACATTGTTATTCATAAGTTTTTTCAAAATTTCGCATCTTTAACATATCGTTTAAAAAAATTGGATTTTTTCATAAAAGAATGACACTCTTGTCTGAAGCCGCTACGGCGCACCGTTTTCGAAATAAATCGATTTGAACTTTTCATGTGTTAATCATACTTTTATAAAATTAACTAACGAATTCGTTTACTATTATGAAAGATGGCGTGAACGTCAAAAGTTGAATATTGTTAGAATGGTTTCGTTTTTTCACGAAGAATATGCCGATATACATTTAGTGTACGGCGAAATGCAATGCAACGCTCGGGCAGCAGCACGTAGATATGCAGATACATTTACAGGTAGAAGACATCCTGCTCCTAAATAATTTATGCTCCTTCATCAAATAATTAGGGAAAAAGGATCGGTAATTCCTAAAAATAATGAAACGGGAAGACATGCTGATGTAATAGAAGAATATCAGGATGATATTTTAATGGTAATTGAGTACACTCTCGAAATAAGCGTAAGAAGGTTGCTGCAATATATCCCAATGTGTCAAAATCTTCTGTGTGGAACATTCTACGTAAGGAAGGCTTGTATCCTTTTCATTTCCAAAAGTTCAGGCCTTCCAAGCAGGTGATTACCCTGCTTGTGTTGATTTTTCCAATTGCATGCAAAATAAAGAGAAGCAAGACCAAGATTTTTTTCTAATATTTTGTTTTGTGATGAAGCCGCTTTTACAAAAGATGGAATTTACCAATGCACACTATTACTCCTATGTTGATGAAAACCCTCATACGATAAGGGAAAGTAAACATCAGGAAAAATTTAGCATTAACGTATGATAGGTGTTCTTGGTGATAATTTGCTTGGACCTGTAGAATTGCCTAATCGTTTAAACGGTGAAGAATACCTCAACTTTCTACAAAACACTTTACTGGATTTATTAGATTATATTAATCTGAATATTCGGCGGAACTTGTGGTTTTTACATGATAGTTGTCCGGCTCACTATAGCAGAACTGTTCGTACTTTTTTAGATAACAATTACCGAGAGCGATGAATCGGAAGAGGCGGTCCGGTTGCTTGTCCAGAAAGGTCTCCAGATCAAAATTCTTGCGATTTTTGTGTTTGGGGATACCTAAAATCAATGTTCAACACGCGATCAGATTTGGAGAAGAATTAAGAATGCCTGCGACGAATTTAGGAACAATAGGGGAATTTTTGCAAAAATTCGGCAATCTTTACATAAACGAAAAAATTTGTGTATAGGAACCGGATGGTTGTCATGTGGAAAAATTACTTCAAGAAAATGTATACCAAGCGATTACTACCAATTCTCCTATATACATGGAGAAAACTACTAAGAAGAAAATTATGCAATCACGTATTTAAGTGGACATACAAAAAACGTTAATACCGAGGGAAAAATCAAGATGTTCAAAAATATACTGTTTACCGAAAGTACACAAGGAAGGTATTCCCTTACGACAACTGTGAGCTCGATCGTATTGCTACTGCAACTGCAACAACAACTACAACCACATGTTACAATAGCGGCATCTTACGTAAAGAACTCATCAAATTTTCGATAAATATTAAGAGGGCAAACTATATAACCACAACACCTAATAATAAGCTTTGACATGGTTTCTCTGTTTAGCAAGGCCATGACCACATACAATGTAATTGGCCAAACATTGCCTGAATAACGTATACTTCATATACAATGGGCAACGATAGAAACAAGAAGAAAGTGAATTCATGGGATCATCACGATCCCCAGTAATTGCAAACTTATTTGGGCAAGAGTATGAGAAAAAAGCTTTACGATCATCATAGAATAAACCTATACTATGGCTTCGATATGTAGACGACACCATTGTTATATGGAGTCATGCATGGAGCAATGAGAAAACTTCCTAACAAATCTGAACCAGCTGATTGCCAAAATTAAATTTACCATGGAGGTAGAAAGGAACGGACACTTCCATTCTTTGACGTTTTAATAAATCAAAAAATAATGGAGAGGTAAACTACACCGTGTACCGAATCCAACACAGACGGACAGACATACAAATGCCGGATCCCACATCCTCCAGCACAACTGAATTTAGTAAATGAAACACTGATTCACACATCAATAACTATGTCAGATAAAGAAAACGTCAAAGGAGAAGAACCATGTAAAGTACAAACTGCTTTACAACGAAATGATTTTAAGCAGTACATATAATATATATATATATATATATATATATATATATATATATATATATATATATATATATATATATATATATATATATATTATATTTACACAATATTTAACCGCAAGTAACAACGTTGTTATTAAACAAAGACTTTGCTTAAATTAAGTTGTCATTATTAAAACGTCATTATCATTGCTGGTACAATTATTAGAATTATTGCATTTTTGAATTATGGGTGTGCGAGCTATTTGTTAAATTTGTTTTTGGTGGTATTAGTTATGCCTTTGAGAAGACTCACAAGAGGAAATGACCAAAATAGTAGCTTGGTTAGATATGGGTATGTCTCAGCAAGCGATTGGCGTAAGATTAGGTGTATCTCATATCGCGATAGGCAGAATTTAGGTAGAATTTGGCAAAGGTACTTGGAGACTGGGTGTGTAAATCATCGTCACGGGGGAGGCCCCGAAAAATGTACAACACAAAATCAAAATAGATTTTTGAACGTAACGGTTCGTCGAAACAGGTTTATCAATGCTACTGTGCTAAATACCGTCTTCCAAAATGCATCTGGAGTGAATATTTCCACTCAAACTATTCGTAGAAGATTAGCAGAGAATAATTTGAAACCAAGGAGGCCTCAAAATTTCCCAAACGAGGCAGCCGTAAAAATGTAGATTAACTTGGGTGGATGCACATCGTCATTGGAATGAAGATAACTGGACACATTGTTTATTCACAGACGAGTCCAAATTTAACTTATTCTCCACAGCTAGACGTACTAGAGCTTGGCAGGAACCTGGACAGCGATATATGAAGCATTTATGGTTCCTACGGTCTGGTGAGAGATATGTTTAAATGGTAGAACAGACATTGTTGTTTTCCGCAATCAAACTATAAATGCGGAACGTTATTTGTACAACATTTTAGAAGAAGTTATACCACGATATGCCCAAGAAATGGGCGATATATTTGTGCAGGTAAATGACAATGCTCAGCCACACAGGGCTCACATTGTAAACTATTTCATAGCACACCATCTTACTCGAATGGAATGGCCAGCTATCTCATCAGACATGAATCCCATTGAACACATGTGGGACTATCTAGACAAACAGTTGAAACGTTTATAAAATCGTCTGGTGACGTTGAAAATGCTAGAAGTAGAACTACTTGGGGCTACGCGTTATTAGCATACCAACACAAGACCTTTGTTTCAAAATAAGCTGTTTTTTAGTCCTTTAACAATCATGTCAAATTTAAATTTATCTTTTTCTAGAGATCGTAGTCACTCAAACAGTATTTTTGGTCGTTTTGACGCAACGTAACATTCTAATCACGTGAGTATTTGCGCACGAAAAAAAAATTTAGTAAAATTTACGAGATTTTATTTACATTTGAACGTAGTAGTTTGTTGAGTAAGTAAATTTTCGCCCATAAAATTAGATTCCATGTAGAACATAAATTTTTATAGATAATTCAAGTTTAAATAAAGCATTAAATTTTATAAATTTTCAGAAAAACATAAAGCCATTCGCGAGAGTAACATAAAAAGTTTAGTTATTGCTCATAGATAACGTCGAATAATCTAAATTGATGTTTTGAGAAATCAATTTACCTTTAGTAAACAATATGGCGTCTCTAGTGATTTATAACGAAATGTTTCTGTTTCTCAATATCAAATTGATGATGCGCCTCAGGCATAAGTGAAAATAAAGTGGTATACAAACTTTTATACCATTTTTTATGTTTTCCCTGGAGTCTTGCAGTGTGTCCAAACATTTACCTTTTAGGGAGGTTCTTTGATACCTATCAGTTTTGTTCTATTTTTAATGCCTTCACTTCCTATTTATTATTTAGTTTTACATTTAGTTTGAGCTTCTTGTATAGTTTAAACGTATCAAGAACACTTTGAAGCTAAATAGAAGTTTCAGGTGACCGAGTATTTTTTCTGTAAAGTGCCTATTACGCAATACTTTTAGATCCTCTGTTACGATTCTTACAGCTCCTTTGATCAATGAGGTTAATACCCTGCATATATATATATATATATATATATATATATATATATATATATATATATATATATATATATATATATATTCGATTTGTTAAAATAAAGGCCTTTACAATTGAGCAAAAATCCGTTATTTGTCAATTTCGTTTCAGATATGGTACCTTTTCCGTTCATAGTACGCCAAAGCATTACTAAAAAAAAAATTGTTCAGAATGAAAAGCTATGGCGTTGTGCAAATTGTCAGAATGATCGGCATATTTTGATAATAGAAGTAGAAAATCAAACGAGTTGAATGAGCCGGACATCCGTCATGTTGAAAATGAATATCTTCTAAATTCACGTCTTCCATAGTATAACGCTTTTACCTTCGGAGGACTGTTAGTTATTATCAAAATTGTCTGAGAGGGTTGGGCGGTGAACTGTGGTTGGACCATGGCCTAATAAAGTATGGTCTGCTATTGGCGTGAACGAGAGCGGGTCAGAATCGCGCATGTCGTCACGCGGTTGTATGAAGTAAAATCTTATACGAGTGTCGAGTGTATATGAATCTATCAGGTTAATGCTTTCGGTATACTTTTGCTGTATATGCGATAAATACGATTTCAAACTACATTTATTACAATGGCTCATTGTGCTGTGTATGGTTGCAACAATAATAGTAGGAAAACCAAAGGCATAAGTTATTATAGATTTCCCAACCGAGATGACATTAAAAATCAATGGATAAACTGCTGCTGCAGGAACGATAAAATAAATACATCAGGTAAGTCGCCTTATTTAAGTTTTATTATTTCTCGTAATTGTAATTGTACATTATTTTAGCTAGAATATGTTCTATTCATTTTGATACAGATGATTTTTATACATCTCTTCAACATAAGTTATTGAATTAGTATCCTTCAAACGCTCGCAAGTTAAAGGTAAATGCAATACCTACAAAGCATTTATATAAAAAAAGCCTTCTGAAAGTAAATGTAGTGTGGAAAGAAATATGCGTGCAAAATAAAGACAACAAAAGCGAGTTGTAACGATCTACTTCAAGAAATTTCCACAAACTCTGAAAATGTTCCGGAACAAATCGATATCCACGACAATTTGAGCACAGTTTCTCCAAGCTCGGATCAAAGCTATGGTGTATTACATGACCTGAGAAAGCGAATAGGTGAATTAGAGAAACGTAATTTGGAATTAAATTTCCAAAATACTGTATTGTCAAAAGAAAACAATTTATTGAAAGAAAAATTGGAAAAAACAAGTAAAACCGTAGAACAGGCAATAATGACACTGAATTCTTTGTTTACACCTGGGCAAGTAAAATTACTCATGAATAAAACCACTCGCGTTTGTTGGTTTGCTGAAGATATTTCTGCAGCAATATCTTTACGAAGCGTTAGTCCCAAGGCTTACAGGTAGATACACATATTATTTTATTAAGCAACAATAAGTTGTTTTTATATAATTCGTATTTTTAGGTACCTACGACAAAAATTAAATTATCCTCTCCCTGCTTTATCGAAAATGGGCTTCTAAGTTTACTATATCTGAAGGTTTATTGTCAGAAGTACTAAGATTGATGAAGTTTAAGAGTAAAACTATGTCGGATATCCAGAAGGTTACTGTACTTAGTTTTGATGAAGTTTATTTATCGGACGAAATTTGCTTTGATAAACAAGAACAGCGAATAATTGGCCCTTGTAAATCTGCACAAGTTATAATGGCGAGAGGACTTTTTGCAGATTGGAAGCAACCAATCTACTTTAAATTTGATCAAGCTATGACAAAAGACATTTTGTTAGAAACAATAAAGAAAGTAGAACAGTGTTATACTGTGGTTGCAATTGTCTGCGATATGGGAGGTAGTAATCAAGGGTTATGGACATCTTTAGATGTTGATTGGAATAAAAATAATTTTTTTCCTAATCCGTCTGATGAATCCAAAAGAGTTTACGTATTCGCAGATGTACCGCATCTATTAAAATTAATTAGAAATAATTTCCTTGATTATGGATTTACAATCGACAACGTTAAGATAAACGCACAGTGTATACAATCCATGATAAGAAATTCAATCACTGATTTAAAAGTTGGGTACAAAATTTCTCAGTACCATCTTGATGTCAAGCAAGCTCAACGCCAAAATGTCAAAGTTGCGGCTCAACTGTGTTCGCATACAACTGCAAAAGCTGTAGAATGGTGCGGACAACAAAATATAATCAACGAAAATTGGGAAGTTGTTGTGAGATTACTCGACTTGGTTAATACATGGTTTGATATTTTTAATTCCAAAATTAAGTTTGGAACACATAAAGCTAAACATGCGTATGGGGTGGATTTAGATGCTCAAAATAATATTATTAATCAGATGACACAATTTATGACTAGCATGAAGGTGGGAAACCATAAACGGATGTTGCCATTTCAGCGGGATATAGTAGTATCAAACCGATCACTAATAGATTTGTACAACGATCTAAGAAATTGGTATAATATTGATTACATTTTGACAAGCAGACTCAACCAAGATTTGTTGGAAAACCTTTTCTCATATGTTCGTGCAATGGGAGGTACACATGATAATCCTTCGCCCGTAGACTTCAAATACATATTAAAATTATATATATTAGAAAAACATTCCGATGCCGTTTTTGTTGATAAAAAAAAATACGTTCGATACCTCTGGCGAAACATGCCTCGCGCAACCACTACAGGACTTGACAGAACAAAACCAACACATTTTTTCTCTTTAGTTGCAGAGAAAATGGAGTATTACTTTAATCAAGTGCATGGTGAGAACATTTGCCACGATTACAAAATTATTGAAAAAGTAGTAAACTTAATTCAACAAAACTGTGATACGACATCGATACCTAACGACGCGCTGGAATACTTAGTTAAAGTGAGGACGTATATAAGAATTCGAGAACTAAATAAAAAAATGAGAAGCTGCGGCAATTCTGCGGAAATGCGAAAATATGTTAAAAAACTGAAAAAGGTTGTTTAGTTATTAATAACCTTTAACGTTGATAGTTTACGTTAATGCTCGTTCACTTTTTAGTTGTAATCCTAGCATTATTATGCTTTATTTATGTAATAAAACGCAGTTTTTTGAAATAAATTTGTGTTATTTATGCTCTAGTTAAATGTACATACTCTAACAATCAATTTTTTTTACATAAAGTCTGTGTCCTATTTTTTTCGTATGTTATACTTATGGAAGTGTTGTCCGAACTGGTCGCGTTTACAACCGCATGACGTCACTTCAATTCCAACGTACTAATACATTATGCGCAGTAACAGACCATTCTGTTATTAGGCCATGGGTTGGACTATCGCGGTATAATCGGGTTACTCGAGCGCCAATCTAGGTAAATGGTGATATAGAGGCCTAGATTCCTCTTCGCAGAGAATTAAATGGGTAAAAGCGGTCCAAGTAGCGTCAGTGAAGATGTCGGTCTACCAGGGTTTCTGAAGATTTAAATCGGTGCCGCTGTAATCTGATATTAAGCGGCAAACGGACGGCGAGTTTAGATTTAAACAGTTTTAAAAAAAGTAATCAACTCGGTAATGCAAAAAGGAGGGAAGAGAACGTTATTTATTAATAGAAAATTAAAGATAATTGAGCAACCGCTGATAAAAGAAAATTTTATTATTAGACGGTCATGAATAAAGAACTTCTCATAGCGTAACAAAATTGCTCACAAAATAAAAATAAATGTAATTTATTTACAAAAATATACCAAAGCTCACCAAATGGCTAACAAACAAAAATTTATTCTAACTAAATAAATACGGCAGCAGAAAATTAACCAAAACCAAAAATCAAATTTATCATAAAAAAATTAAAAAATCGCGTATTAATCGGTGATAATTATTCAAATCAATGACTCAGGTCATAAAGTAAATTTGTAAATTAAGCTAACTAGACTATATGTAAATGATAAATCAATTCTAATTATGTACAATAACTAATTAGGCGGTAAGGATGATATTATGTTTAAGTTTGCAACAGACAATTAAGGAAAAAACGATTTTAATAAAATTAATCTTTTATACCATGATTTAAAATAAAATTGAGTACCGATAAGCAAACGGGTGGAAATTTAATTAATATTCTTATAATAAACAATAGTTGATAAAATGGCTTATCACAGATGAAATGTTCACCTATAAAGGTATAAAAATAATTAACATACAGGTAGCCAGCTTAATATTACTAGGACTACCGATTTAATAAAGACGGCAACGGCAGTGTTTTTAAACACGATAACACGCTTATCGTATAATTGCACACGTGCAAATACGTTAGTTAAATGTTTTCCCGTACATATAATATTTGCTAATATAAGATTTACTATTTGTATCTTATAAAAAAAAAGCGGACGGTAATTTATCAACACATCGACAGTAATAGGTAAATTAAATTAATATGGTTCATCAATAACTTACTTGAATAGATCAGGGCACGCACACACCTTCACAAAACTCGTATTAATAATAATTTTATTCAAGTTTTGAACAGTCCAAAACATATTGCGTTTGGCGCATTTGATAAGAAAACTCGTCTTTTCAACCTGAAATATTTTTATGTGAAATGGGAAATGTTTATATATTAAAATTGTGAATTTATGAATTATAAGTATACCGGGCGGTTAATACGTCGCTATTTAACAATTTATACGGTTGTTCGGTAACGGAAATTATAGTTTCGTTACAATAGCAGGCAAAAAAAGTTTTCGAGCACATCCAAATAGGAATGTTGGTTTGAATTAGTGTCAATAAATATGCGCCAATAATTTTATCGTACCTCATTACACACCATACATTTACTTTCTTGTACTGCTGATTGTTAGTTACTATACGAAGATGTGGATTCTCATAGACCAATATCTACAATTTTGTGAAGACACGATGCCATTAGTTGTAAAAGTTGACATCTGAAAGTAATATTTTTTTATAAAAATATCTGTCGTTCAAAATCTTTTCTCCAGCTCATAAACAAAACAGCAATCGTTGGCCATCGTCTCCAGCTTCTAATTTATCAATGAACGTGGGTTTAAATGGTATAATTTTATTTTCTTTGAGAATTCTTTGCATGTGCGATTTACTTATTGATAATTCAGCAGACCGCTTTCTCAGTGCTAAGTGATTATCAGTGTTCACGGATTCTATCACCAACAGTGTAGCATCTTCATGATCATGAACTAGCTTTTTTTAATTCCAATTTTGCACACTTCCAGTTTCTGTAAATTTTTTCACAAGTTTTTTTACTCCATTGACAGAAATTGCCACCATTGGAAATCGCTCGTGAAACTTATTAATAACATGAACATAATATGCTTCCTAAAGTCCATACCATTGTATTAGGTGAATACGCTGTGCAAGAGTAAAAATTTTTAATACAAAAACTACAGAACAAGTAATTTACAAATTACTGAGATAAGGATCAATTTAGAACAAAAATACTTTAAAGTTTTGAAGTTAATCTAAGATAATGACAGTAAATTGTTTGCTTTACTGCGATTGTTCATACAAAAAAAAACCGTATAGTTTTATTTTCTGAACAGCATTTTTCAGTGACACTTTGGCGTACTATGAACGAAAAAGGTACTTACCTGAAACGAAATTGACAAATAACCCAAAATATGAAACTACAATTCGAAAATTTTTGTTCCCTCATACCTATTGTGAACTCAATCGGGAGACACACTGTATATATGCATAATATTTGTGTGGTTGCGCACGTGTGTGGGCGTGTGCGTAAGAGTGTCCGTGTGCGTGTGGATGTGCGTGGTGGGGGTGGGGTAGTACACGTGTGTATGCGTATGTGCGTGCGTTCCTGCGTGTTATATATGCTAGAGTAAAAATTGGTTAATGACACATAAACAATAATTCATTTATTGTCAAAGGGTCTCAATATTCCATTATGATAATTATTTCAAATTTATATATTATAATTAAAGAAGAAGCAAGTAAATTCCTTCTATTTGGTAGCTTTTGAAGTAAATACAACAAAATAAACAAGCATATACATAAAATTAATATCTCTACGTATAAATATGTAAATTATCTAATACATATATTCTCACATTATGAGCAATGGTAGAAGTTCATAAAGTAAAAATAACAATTTGGTATATGTGATGATTCCACTATACATAATCTTAATGTTATATTATGCTCATAACAGAATTAATTTCTAGAAAAACGATTTAACCTTATTAATCATGCTACCTAAAAAATATATGCAATTCTTTTAGTCATTATTTTAGTAATTTTTTTTATTACGTAAAAATTTATACATAAAAGGAATTAATTATATATCATAAACTATCAGACTTCCGTTGGAAATTACTTTGAAAAAGCAACCTTCAAAATAATAATTTCAAATTTATTTATTCTTAATTCATCACATGTGAGCAGATTTTTACATATATACTCGCACTACCATTCGCTACTACAGTTTACAAAATGAAGTCTCTTGTGTGTTTTTTATTATTTAATATTGCACTAAGTGTATGTTTTCTGTTCTGATTGTATTAACAACATTAATTTGTACTTCTATTACAGCTTTCTCAAAGAGATGAGAATGAATGGGCAAGTCCTGGAGAACAAAAGTGCTTAGAGGATTTAGGTTTGGACGAAGCCCATATTCGTACGTTAGTAATGGATTACTCTCCTGGAAAAATCCCTGAAGATGATGAAGAGTTTTGGAAATTTTCTCTCTGCCGTAATATACAAATGGGAACACAAAATCAGAATGGTGAAATCAATTATGACGTACTCGTACACTTTGTGAAGTCTTTTGATCAAAGAATTTTCAACAAAAATGCACCTCCTGGTAGTACTGTTGGAGCCGATTTATCAAATGAAGCTGTTACAACTTGTAAAAGTGTCGCAAACAGTGATAATGCTGGACAAAATATGATTAAGGTAGAGAATTGCATTGATAATTTTCTACTTAACAAGTTAAGTAGTTAATAATAACATTTGTGCGTCATTCTCAAAACATATTGTGTCCAAAAATAGTACTTAGTGAAAATTCTCACTATACAAAGTATTTGCATAAAAGTGGAAAACACAAAATACTCATATATACAAATTACACTTTTATAGTTTTGAAAAATATGTAAAAGGGATAACGCTTTGGGAAAATATATTTAATTTGTAATTTAAATGGTGTTTTATTTTACGCAAAAAATTGAAAAAAGAAACATATTCCAATGTTTAATTGTTTTAATCGCTTGATTAAAAGATGAGCATGAATTTATATTATTTTAATAGACTTATTACACTTACAATTTAATGATTTCATTTTTTTTTCCTATAATTTAGTATGCAAGTATAACTTAAGTACAATGTATAAAGTATAATCCAGCAGTTAACAACGTAACTATAGCACTTGGATTGCGTGATTAAAATTGATTATTTGCAATATCTCGGTGCAAATGTTGCTAAAAAACGACCACGTGGTAATAATAGGGCGGTATGAACTTTCTAAATAAATCGCTAAATGTCTAATAAGGGACAAGGAAGGGGAAGGCTGTAAGAGAACATTTGAATTAGCACATACACAAAGTAACACATAAATGCGAATAATTAAATATTAAAACAGATGTAAATAAAAGAAAAAGATTTTGTGCCTTTTACCATGACTACTATTAAGGAAATAATTGGTTAATTTAAATAAAGTTCTTATATAGCAATTATCAATTGAAAAAAACACAGCTTTAATGGAATGATGTTCAGATTGCAGCTACGCAATTAGAACGCAAATGTATATGTAAAGTAAAAAGTTAGGTATACACGTGCAAGAAATTACCGAATCCGAGAGCTCCGGTATATCATGTATACTATTTCCGCACTATCAAACGGCACTATTTACAATTAATAACAGATACCAAATTAACACAAACAAGGCTAAGTGCAAAATATGTACTTAAAATAGGAATGTTTAAAATTACACTAATATTTTGTAACGCTTACAGAAATAATTAATTAGGAATCTAGAAAAATGGTTAAATTTTAATGTAAAAGTGTAAAAGAAATAGATTCTTTATATCAAACTATCCGATTTAATATCCCTTTAATTACAACAAATCATAACTTTCTTTACTGCAGTGCTTTTCACCGATTTTCCATCCTTCCGTTACAAAAAAATTATATGCAAAAACTATACAGGGTGTCCCAAAGAAACATTGACCACCCCCACAATCAGAAAACCGAAAAATATTTTTTAATTCGCCGAACCCCGTCGATTTTTGTTCTTGGGGGTAGTTTTTTGTACGGTCAAGTCAATTCGATATGTCCATTCCCCACTTTAAACTATTAAATGCAACTACACCACTTGTGACACAATATTTTAAAGCCCTTTTCGTTGCGAATACAGTGATGCATCGTTTTTGGAAATCGGTTGAGATTTGACAGAATTATTGGGGAATTTAGAAATATTTTTCGGTTTTCTGATTCTATGGGGGTCAATTTTTCGTTGGGAGACTCTGTATAGAATCCTTTCATCGAACTTCGTTGTCTTATGCTTTTACGTACTAAATGAAGCGCTGCAAATTCTTCGTTTTATTATGACATCTGAGTTGATCCTTTGTTTCACAGAATTACTGTTGTTTGACAACTAATAGCTGAAATACTGAATTTGATTAAAACTAGTAGTGTAGATTGTACTGTGTAATCAACAGACAGCACCGCTGTGCACACTTCGGGTTCAACCTACCGTAACCATTACACAAGTCTTTTATTTTAAAACTTCTCTTCTCGGATTTAATTAGTGAAATTATTAGAAACCACTGAAATATGTTGATTTTCTTTTGTAGAGGGACATTACGCAGCCTACTTCTATTCGGGCGAGGAACATTTACCTCACCTCATCCAATGCGACCCTTAACTGGCACTACCACATGTGATATACTGTAGCAAAAAATGTGTATCTGTGTATCTGTGCATATGTGTACCTGTGTATCTGTGTATCTGTGTATCTGTGTATCTGTGTATCTGTGTATCTGTGTATCTGTGTATCTGTGTATCTGTGTATCTGTGTATCTGTGTATCTGTGTATCTGTGTATCTGTGTATCTGTGTATCTGTGTATCTGTGTATCTGTGTATCTGTGTATCTGTGTATCTGTGTATCTGTGTATATGTGTATCTGTGTATCTGTATCTGTGTCTGTGTATCTGTGTATCTGTGTATCTGTGTATCTGTGTATCTGTGTATCTGTGTATCTGTGTATCTGTGTATCTGTGTATCTGCTGTATCTGTGCATCTGTATCGTGTGTATCCTGTGTATCTGTGTATCCTGTGTATCTGTGTATCTGTGTATCTGTATCTGTATCCGTGTATCCGTATCCGTGTATCCGTGTATCCGTGTATCCGTATCCGTGTATCCGTGTATCCGTGTATCCGTGTATCCGTGTATCCTGTATCCGTGTATCCGTGTATCCGTGTATCCGTGTATCCTGTATCCGTGTATCCGTTATCCGTGTATCCGTATCGTATCCGTGTATCCGTGTATCCGTGTATCCGTGTATCCGTGTATCCGTGTATCCGTATCCGTGTATCCGTGTATCCGTGTATCCGTGTATCCGTGTATCCGTGTATCCGTGTATCCGTGTATGTATCCGTGTATCCGTGTATCCGTGTATCCGTGTATCCTGTATCCGTGTATCCGTGTATCCGTGTATCCGTGTATCCGTGTATCCGTGTATCCGTGTATCCGTGTATCCGTATCCGTATCCGTGTATCCGTGTATCCGTGTATCCGTGTATCCGTCGTATCCGTGTATACGTGTATCCGTGTATCCGTGTATCCGTGTATCCGTGTATCCGTGTATCCGTGTATCCGTGTATCCGTGTATCCGTATCCGTATCCGTGTATCCGTGTATCCGTGTATCCGTGTATCCGTGTATCCGTGTATCCGTGTATCCGTGTATCTCGTGTATCCGTGTATCCGTGTATCCGTGTATCCGTGTATCCGTTATCCGTGTATCCTGTGTATCCGTGTATCCGTTTATCCGTTTATCCTTGTATCCGTGTATCCGTGTATCCGTGTATCCGTGTATCCGTGTATCCGTGTATCCGTGTATCCGTGTATCCGTGTATCCGTGTATCCGTGTATCCGTGTATCCGTGTATCCGTATATCCGTGTGTCCGTGTACCTGCATATCTGCGTATCTGCGTGTCTGCGTATCTACGTATCTGCGTATCTGCGTATCTGCGTATCTGCGCATCTGCATATCTGAGTATCTGCGTATTTGTGTATCTGCGTATCTGCGTATCTACGTATCTGCGTATCTGCGTATCTGCGTATCTGCGTATCTGCGTATCTACGTATCTGCGTATCTGCGTATCTGCGTATCTGCGTATCTGCGTATCTGCGTATCTGCGTATCTGCACATCTACGTATCTGCGTATCTGCGTATCTTCGTATCTGCATATCTGCGTATTTGCGTATCTGCGTATCCGCGTATCTGCGTAACCGCGTATCTGCGTACCCGAGTATCTGCGTATCTGCGTATCTGCGTATCTGCGTATCTGCGTATCTGCGTATCTGCGTATCTGCGTACCTGCGTATCTGCGTACCTGCGTATCTGCGTATCTGCGTATCGTCGTATCCGCCTATCCGCGTATCCGCGTAGCCGCGAATCTGCGTATCTTCGTATCTGCGTATCTGCGTATCTGCGTATCTGCGTATCTGCGTATCGTCGTATCCGCCTATCCGCGTATCCGCGTATCTGCGTATCTGCGTATCTGCTGATCTGCATATCTGTGTGTCTATGTATCTGAGCAACTGTCTGTTACATGGTAGTTCCCAAACGGAGTAACCAATTTGGGTTAATTTTTTTGTTTGAAAGATGCGTTGATCTATGGTGTTCTTAGCTGTGACTTAAGTAGATATGTTCATCCGTTTGAAGATCGTCAACTTTAGCTGATGCACGTTTTTCTTTAATTTTCATTAGAGTTTTGATTTTTTTTTGTTTGAGAGGTGACTTGATGGGGACTGTGCTTAGCTCTGATTCAAGGAAATTTGATCACGTTTTAGAGGTTTTAAAAGTAGAATTATTTTATGGCCAGGTTTTTTTAAATTTTTAATTTAATGTTACTATAAACAATTACGGTACATAATACATAAACGTTTACACATCACACTGTACACTTTTTGTTATGGTTTCTGAGTTCTCGTTGCGAACAGCAGACGGATTTAATAACTTACATTGGATAAATATGGTCTAATTAGATCAATGGTACTTACCTTAATAGTCATCCCAAAACCAAATTAGTCAATTACAGTTACAAACTTTTCAATTGACTTTTATAACGTATCGTTACTCCAAAAGTAATCAAAAGTTAAACAGAAATCATAAATAATTTAACGCCCCTAAATATCTTTTCCAAACTTCCACTTACTTAGGACATGGCGATAATTAATTTCAAACAATCGCGCATTGTGCTAACCCTACTGAGGTAATTTCTAACTGTAAATACAATTCCTATTAAGAGCAAATATGGTTCTTCTATGTCTTTGTGAACTACATTTTGGACTAAAAAAGAATAGCTTGTACTATGGAAAACGTATTTAGGTGCAGGGTACCTGGTTGTGTGCAATAAGTATAAAAATTATGCGCACAAATGAGGGTTAAAAACATCTGGTGTGGTCGTGATAATTCATTAGCCATGTATAAGTGTGGCGTAACATTATCAATTGTGACTGCTGTACTGGCAAGCAATCTAAATAATAATCTATTTTTCCATTCAAGAAACTCATTATTTATTCTCCAACAAATTGAAAATACAAGTAACTCACAAAGTTCTTAGAACAAAAAGAATTGGAACAGTAATAATAATTAGGGCCATAAAATTACTATAGCAGTTACAACCCTCCATTTGGGATAAAATATTATTAAAAAAGATAATTTATTATCCAATCAATTAAAAATAAACACACAAAAGATGAAGGTTTAGAATAGTTTTGTTCATTACAACAGTGGGCTGTTTTAACAACATTGTTGTAAAACGGGAAAGCGAATTTCAATGTTATTTACAAATTATAAATTGTCGTTTTTATAAAAAAATGACGGTTGCACATTATTTCTACAAATTATCCACGGTAGAAAACATTCATAAAACAAAATTATTTTGTAAAACAAAACAAAAAACCAAACCTTGTAATATAATGGCCCGTCGACATTGTTTTGATGCCTAAAGCATTTTACCAAAATTTAAGGTAATTTAAAAAATAAAAAGGTATTCTTGCGAATGGTCTTACAGGAGTACCACAATTTGTCTATTATTATGTTGATAGCACTTCCGGTTATACTGGAAGTTGACATAAAATTTGTGATTTGAAACGTAATACCTTGTATATTTTCACATTGTTGGATTTTGCGCTTAATTTTAGGTCAATTTTCTTTAATAAATCCTATATCAAATATTTTATCGTTTTCGAGATGTTTAGCTTTTTATGATATTTTGTTTAAATAACGATACACTCCCGAGTGAATTATGGACAGGAATTATGTAGGGAAATTCATCATAAGTATTTATTTTAATTAAGCGTCGTACAGGGATTTGCAATCCAGTGATCTGCAAACATTTCCGTTAATAAATTACCAACTAAATGGTAATTACGTCATGGAGCACCGTCAATTTGATACCAAAAATTGTATGTTTTTAGGTGGTTTTGTAATATTGGTCGCAGGTCATTTCTTATCATATTAGCAAATCCTTCTCCTGTAAAATTGTCATCATAAAATTCTAGATAAATACCTGAATCATTCCTAATTGCACAGAATGCATTAAATTTCCATTTCTCTTGAAGACTTCTTTCTCACGTTATATGGGGATTGTTGGAGCCAAGTAATTGCTGTTGTGTCTATAGTAAACTCCGTTTCTCGTAAATTTTGGTTCGAATGTCCAAATTACATTAAATCTAAAAAATTGTTATCTTCTTGACTTTTAATAAACAGCCACTCAAAAAATTCAACCCTTCTAAAATCTGTTTACCCAAAAGAAATAGTTAACCTGCTCCCTCTAAATTTTGGCCAATGTAAACCAGTTTTACACCAACAAAATTATAAAAACCTAGAGATTTAAAAACCACAAATTGAAATGTTACTTTGTCAAGACTAAATTACAAAGCGTCATGTCTTTAGTATTGGCACTTTAACACACAGCAGGAGTATTTCAAATTATTTATTACTTGTAAAAATACGACGTAAGAAAATATTAAAGAAGGTACAAGAGACTACAAATCATTACAGTAAAGCAAAATTTGGAAATTACAGGTGGACTGGGAAGATTCGTCACATACTATTTTTTTCAAATTGTTTTTAATTATATAAAATAAAGTAACACAAACATATTTGAAGTTTTGGATTAGGTCAAAGTAGGGCGTCCTTTTATAAGGACGATAGGGTTATATACTACGTTTAGAGTAAGATACGGTTGCAAAACACACTTTACTTTATTCTAAAAAACAGAGAAAATAAAACACTTAAACTATTTTGTTCGTATAAATGAGAGTAAAAGCAAATGAAAGCAAGTAACGACGATGTACTCGTAAATACCATACACACTCATTCAAACCCCAAAACGCAATGACAAATTAGAGACGTATATTTTGTTAGGTACGCCAACTACAACAGTTGAAAGCAAATAATTGCTTGTATTCCGGGTTTTAAAAATGCGACCAATAACAAAGTTGCGTTTAAATATTGCAGGAATTTTTGGGGAGGAGCTTAACTGTTTGTGTTCGGTAAACGGAGTAGGTATAGGTAAGTCTGCTTTTTTCAAATGTTTGACGCAGTAAAACTTATACAGACGCCATTTATGTTCGTTAAAGATACGATACATTGCTACATAGGATATGTCCAGTTCTCTTTCAGCTTCATGTAATGAAACAGTTGGAAAAGAAGAGAAAGGTCTTAAAACGGTAATTTCGTTGTCTTCATTATCAACTTTAGGCTTTATGCGTTTAATTGGTAGACGAAATCCTCCGTTTGTTCTGCAATGTATAGGGTGTTCCATTTAAAATAACAAATTTAATGCCAACTTCCGGTATATCCGGAAGTGGTGTCAAAATAATAATATTTTAGATGGTGTTACGGTATAAACTGGCAGTAAAACGAGGTAACAGATAAACTTGGCCTTTTTGAACGACTAGCCAGCGGTCAGGGTGGGTAAGATGTTAATTAATTTTGCATACCGTAGAATAGTATATCATACATAGGTCGAAATAGGGGTTGAAATAGTTGTAAAAACCGGATATGGGCGCCAGAGTATTTTTAAAGTCAAAATAGGGACTGATTGGCCTAATTACGCAAGTTCACAGCTTGACTAAATACTCAAATACCTTTCTTTCCTGTACGTAATCAATCACATTTAATTTCATTTAATATGTCTGAGTTTTTATGAAACTATATCTCAAAAAATAGTTCGCGTGAAATCAGTCAGGGCGTCGGTTCAGACGTCCAAATTGCTGTCGATTATCATCCAACTTGGTTGTAATATATAGTACAGTCTATATATTTACACTTGACTTACAAATGTTGCCGTACGTTGCGTTCAGAACTACTTAGTTATTAATATCAGACGTTAACGTTATACGAAAACTTACTTATCCACTGCAAGTTAATTGCTATCGGTGAGCTGTGAGCTAACGTCGGGCACTAAGAAAGAACGTTTTATTCTGCATGAAACCGATAAATACACCAGAGGATTACGAATGCACTAGTTAAAACACGTTACATTTCCCTGGATTAACGGCACTAAATCGTTACAATAGTTTAAACTTGTGATGGGTGAACAACTCAAAAGGTCCCAGCAAGGGTTAATCGAGATTGTCCTAACGTCGCCCGATAACGAGACTACGCAAGAAAGAGTCTGAACTAACTCGAACATTATCCGCCACCTTGGTTTATTGAACCTCCTTCATAAATTAATTATTATCTAGCCTATCCTAAAAAGAGTCGCTAAAATATTTCAAGGGCGGGAAAGCTTCCAAAATCGTTCGTAGAAATTCGACCCCTTCTGAAAACTGCATCCACAACTTTTCTTGCAATTTATAGCAGTTTGTTTTTGTTTTTGTTTGTTTTTACTCTAGTTCAAATTGTAGCCCATATAAATTATTCCTCTAGCTGCTATACCTAACTCAACAAGCATAAGATGGTAAACTACATATGACGGTCTTCTCGACGCAGAATTTCAACGCTGTTACATCATCTTTTTTACACTTTATAGAACAACTGCGTTTTAATTTTTGAACATTGAAAAATTTATACGATATTTCTGATACTACTTTAATTGTTCTACTAAAAAATCTATTTCTACTCAATCTTACAAATTCTAAAAGCGAAAGATACGCCAGTTTAACTACATATTTGTTATTTACACGAACTAATAATTTTCAAAAAACTAGTGAAAGGACTTCACGATAGATCAATAACATGTGGTTCATATCTAAATCTCACATTTTCAATTCAAACTGGTCAATTAAACCAAAAGTTTTATTTTGTTATCTAATTACGTCTAAATTTTATAATTATATCTTTCTAATTTTTGAGAAACGTCTAATGGCCAGTCGCCGTGAAAAACACTGTATAGAAAATATTTTTGAGCCTAAAGGTTTTCACTTTTTTATTCCTAAATTTGAAAAATCTCACATTTCTTTCTTCTTTCTTAAACTGCATTTTACATTTTTTCTTAATTTGCTTTATTTTAAATAATTTCACTGTGTTTAACAAACTTGAAACGTGTTTGCTACTACATTTGATAAGTTTGTGTGTCTGTATGTTGCAAGAATCGTTAAAATTAGTAGGCAACTTAGGTACATGAATCAAACACGCATTTTGCTTTTTCTCAATATCTGCAAACTGCATTTCCATATTTCGAACCGTTTTGGAGATAATCGACGAAAATCTAAAAAAATAACCTTAATAAAGAATACATTATGGGGCGCTAATGTGTTGTATTTCCATTGAATTAGTCTTATTGCTAAACACGTCTTCCATACTTCGTTATGATAATACAATACACATTCTGAATTTGTTCTATAATTGAGATTTGGAGTAAATTGATTTTATATTAATGCGAGGATTGCTCAATAAATAATGCCCCATATTTTTTTTTCTCCAAAAGTATTTATTTAATAAAATTGAAATTTACACGTATGAAGAATAATGTTTCGTCTGGTCACTCTATTTTTCTACATAATCGTCTTCAAGTTCCACGGCCCTTCTCCAGTGACACACGAGGGCATGTATTCCCTGTTGGTAAAAATCTTTACTCTGCTTACGGAGTCAGTTTTTCTCTGCGTGAATCACCTCTTCGTGGTTTTCGAAATGTCTCCCACGAATGGAATTTTTCAGTGACCCAAGTAAGTGGAAATCTGAAGGACCCAAATCGAGACTATAGGGTTGTTACGTGCACAAAAGGATATTGGTAGAAATTTGTGACCAAGGTGCAGTAACAAGGAAAAGAGGAATTAGCCGGAAGCTCAGTCGGTCGGTTCAGCACTTGGATGCATGGGCGTTTTGGCAGGAGAAAGGAAATACATAAAGTTTAAAAAGGGCACCACTTGATTGACTTCTTTATCGCCCCTCTATCAAGAAAAGGGCTACGGCCACCTAGGACAAAAGAGACAGCTAAAAGAAAATGGTGAACTAAGTCCACATGGATGAGGAACTGGTTAGGAATTTGATCGTAGATCACAGGATTAATGAAAGAAGCTTACAATTGTTTAACATCACTTTTAATATACCCCAAATGAAATAGGTACAACTGGTATAAATAATAATTTAAATCCGTAAACCTTTACCCAAAACAAAACTTGATGAAGCGACAACTCGCTGACATAAATACCACTTCGTAAGGAAATATTCCCATACAATAAATAATACTATACTTAATAATATAACTACAACATGAATCCGCAGTAATCAACTTACCTTTCAGCAAACTATTAATTACTTAAAATGTACCTACACAGACCCCATACGGTTCGGCATCTAGCGTTGACCCTAAAAGAAAAGAATACCCAAACATATATATATTATTTATCCGAAATTTAAATCTTTTAACCCGATATTCCACGAAGAGCTCTACGTCGGATTAGTTTATCGGTTTCCAATCAACCGGACGCAATTAAACCCCGAATATAAAGCGAAAATTAGCACTAGATGTCTACCCAGTTGTTTACTTATGCAAGCACAAAATATTATTAAATTTAGTTAACATGAGCATTATAAACAAAATAGTAAGCATGAAGCGTTTAAAATATGTGAAAGGCGAAGCTCATTACCGATTCGGCAATTGCAATACAAGAAGTTAGCAAAGGCGCAGCACAAATTGATACAGTTATTGGTAAGCATAGGGCTACCAACCAACAAAAAATCAACTTAGTAAATCCTATTTCAAACAGTTTTATACTAACAATTATTAAACTTGTACTCAGAAATAAATAAAATAACAAGTGTTATACATCCCAATGATAACAGTTAAATAAGCAATTTGTTTTACACAGTAATTGAAACCCCAGCAGTTTGCATAAATTTTATGACATATATGGTATATTTAAACTCGACTAGCAGCATTCAGTCAACAACAGCTGAATGTATGTGCAGTAAACACAAGTAGTTCTAACCATTGAACAACTATGGTTATTTATCCGAGTAAAACTAGTACATAAGAAACGTTAGAGATTGACAGATAAAGTACAAATTGGATTGTATGTCAAATGTAAGTATAAGCGAAACTTTGAAATAACCCAACTTATCTTTTACAGGTAAAAGTGTATGATGTTACTCTCGATTACTAAGCAAAGGTTTAACCATAAAGTATAAGCATTAGTTTCAGGCTTAAAATAATTGTGATAACACACTAATACAAGTAGCAAACACAGTAATGTAATGGTTATAAAACTTTCAGTAAAGTACAGATAACGAGAGCCTCTTGATACAGAAAACTAGCAAAAGTCACTCACCAGGTAAAATTTTGTATGCGTGCAACAATAATACTTATCAGAACCGAGTCGTAGGTGTAACATACATTTCTTCTGTTAATGCGGAAGATATTAGGAGAAGGAGTAATCGTACACTGTTTTCATTCAGGTTCGAAGACCCATAACCAACATTTCACACCTCTAACGAATGATATCCAAATGTGTTGCCAGCAACGATTTAACTACCTCTTATGGAGCACGAAGGATGTTAATCTTCAGTAAATGTGTATGAACCAGGAAAAACCTATATAAATAACCGTGTTAGAATTTAAATCAATAACCAAATTTTATAAAATATGATCTTTATGATGTATGTAAAATTTCAAAACATGTACACCTGTATTAACAATGTTAAGTTTAGTAACTAAGAAAAGTGAATAGCTTACCTCTTGATCGAAGCCAATGTGTAGCAGAAGCACCCAAAAAATTAAAGCCGAACTAAATTCGAAGTCCCCAACAGGACTTATTTATGTGGAAAAAGAATAAAACCAGCAACAGGCGCTGAGTTAATAAATTTTCTTGAACAATTCAATCCAATTTTTAGGAACACCTTTTCCAAATTTTACATGTGCTTCTACGCATTTTACCCAAAATGGCGTTTTACTTCTTATCTCGAAGTACCAGAAAACCAAAAAAACCCATAGCCTGATTATTTTCACCAATCCAGAATTTTAAAGTATCACGTGTTTGAAATATTTTAAATTGAAACGATATTTAGTGACAATGTTGCCGTTTTCCAACAACATACACGAGGAGTCGCAAATTAAAGACCATAAATTCATCAACCGAGTTTTACACGTATCAAATCCCCCCCTAGCAAAATTAAAAACCCCACCCAGAATTTCGAAACCCCGTACAAAATTAAAAACCCAAGAGATCCAACCCCAGCACAAAGAGACAGACGTGCTAAGAAACCCACCCGAAAGAAATAAAAGAAGGAAGTGAAGGGCTCTGATGTTCGAGCAGGGAGACACTCGAAGAACGAAAAGACAGAAGTGAGTGTAACCCTAAATATAGCCACCCCTACGAAGATAACCCAACCAACCACCCGAAAGAAGTAGCGTAGCGACTACTTGTGCCGCTTGCGGCGTTTAGGACTCCCTACAAGAGTACCTTTGGTCCTCGAACCCACAGTATCAATCGCATCCTCGTCCGATGACGTAATAGAAGGCGCAGAGAGCAAAGGTGCGTGCGGTTTAAGATCTTTAGCGTGATAGACGCCCAAAGACTTCCCCGTTGCATCGTCTAACGCGTACGTCCACGGAGAAACTACTTGTTTTATACGGCACGGACCCACGAATTTCGGTGCGAGCTTGGCATTGAAATACCGAGACGCATCGGAGAGAACGAAATTTCTTTTCCAAACCAGATCGCCTATTTTGTAGCGAACGTGACGGCGACGAAAGTTATACCGCTGTTGGACTCGTTTAGTAGAACGTTTCATACGTTGAAGAATGTCCAAGCGAAGTGAGTTGTAGAACTGGTCGGATCGTATCGGAGGAGTATTTTCACTAGGGTTCAGGATAGGAGAGTCAGAGTCAAGAGGTTCAGGAAAAAGATCACCATAAAGTACGTGTTCGCGTCCACAGAAAGCAAAATACGGAGAGTAACCGGTAATTTCATGTTTAGCTGAGCGAATAGCGCATCCGATCTTGGGTAAATTTACATCCCAGGTACGCTGATTAGAGCTAATATAAGAAGAGAGCATTGTTTTTAGAACTCTGTTAATTCGTTCAGCCGGATTCGATCTAGGGTGATATTTTGGAGTATATAGAATATTTGTACGATAGCGAGAACACAGGTTTGTAAATTCCTTGCTGCGAAATTGTACCCCATTATCAGTGATTATGTATTGTGGAGTACCAAACATTAAAAGATTTGTTCTTCTAGAATTCGAGTAACCATAGTAGCTGTTGCAGTACGTAAAGGAAAGAAGCATGGAAATTTAGTGAAATAATCTGCTACCACAAGTATAAAACAATGACCTTTTGAGGATCGTGGCAGAGGTCCTACGAGATCTGCGCAAAGTACTTGCCATGGCCTGGTAGGCACAATAGCAGGAGCAAAGAATCCTGGCGGTGTCTGTTGTTCCACCTTATGAGCAGCACAGGTATTGCAGCGTCGAATGTAACGCGAGACGTCGGCCCGTAAGGCTGGCCAATAATAATGAAGGAGATACGAGCTACAGTTTTAGTTACCCCACAATGTCCTGCAGTAGGAGAATCATGTAATTCGCGAAGAATTTCTGAACGTTGGTTCTTTGGAACCACCATTTTCCAATCACCTAAGTCATCAGAAGTTGAAGTAGCTTTAGTACGCTTGAAGAGCAATTCATTTTAACAAACCAGGAAGGAAATTTCCTTGAGAAGAATTTACGCGTTCGCGCATAGAAATATACCATTGATCAGTAATAGGTAGTGAGATACGTGAAGTAGTTGGTTCAGTGACGAGAGTATAAAGTTTTGGTACAGAACGAGAAAGAGCATCAGGTACTACATGTTCTTTACCTTTTCGGTGTATGATGTCGAAGTCGTATTGTTGAAGCCTAATAGCCCAACGAGCTAATCTTCCCGAAGGATTTTGAAGTTTATTTAGCCATACTAAAGAATGATGATCAGTAATTACCGAAAAGTGTGCAGCCTCGACATAAGGACGAAATTTTTCAATGGCCCATAAGACCGCTAAACATTCTTTCTCGGTCGTTGAGTAATGACGTTCCGTTTTAGTTAAGGAGCGACTGATGTAACTAATGACTTGTTCACCAGCCGTAGTAGTCTGACTTAAAACAGCACCTAAGCCAAAATCTGAAGCATCTGTTTGTATAGTAAGAGGACAAGAAAAATCAGGACATGAAAGAATAGGAGCAGATACGAGACATTTTTTTAGAGCGTTAAAAGAATCTTGACATAGAGTTGACCAAACGAAAGGAGTGTTTTTCCGAGTAAGCGCACTCAAAGGAGCAGTAAGCGTAGCAAAATTTGGAACAAAACGTCGATACCAACTACACATTCCGAGTAATCTACGAATTTCCGTTACTGAGGTAGGAACAGGTATAGAAGTAATTGCAGCGATCTTATCCGGATCAACCAATAAGCCATCTTTGTTGACCACATAACCGAGATATTTCAATTCGGGACGACAAAATTGACATTTGTCGCGTCTTAAAGTTAACCCTGCTTCCCGTAAACGATTGAAAATTTGCGTCAGCACCTCTAAATGTTTCTCGAAAGTAGGAGTAGCAATAATATCATCCAGATAAGCGAAACAGTATGGTTCGAGATCAGCACCGAGAACACGATCAATTAATCGTTGAAAAGTAGCAGGAGAATTATGTAATCCGAAAGGCATTCTAGTAAATTGAAATAAGCCTCTATGAGGTACAGTAAAAGCAGTGAGCGGTTTAGAATTTTGAGAAAGAGGTATTTGCCAATAAGCAGAACGAATATCCAAACTGGATAAGAAGCGAGCATCACGTAACCGATCCAAAATCGAAGTTATATAAGGCAAAGGGTAAGCATCCTTTTGTGTCACAGCGTTGACTTTGCGAAAATCGATACAAAATCTGTAGGAGTTGTCTTTTTTCCGTACCATAACTACTGGACTAGACCATGGACTATTCGAAGGTTCTACAACACCCATAGCCAACATGTCATCAAGCTCTTTATCCACAATAATTTGTAAAGTAGGAGATAACGGATAATATCTTTGCTTAATAGGTTCTGCGTCTGTAATAATTTTGTGCTCTATTAGAGAAGTGCAGCCAAGTGTATCGGAAGCCAAAGGAAAAGCTGTATTCAGAAGATTTTGTAGTGAGTTTTGTTCAAAAGAAGATAATTCGGAGAAAGAGTTTAAATGTTCGGTATTTATAGCGTCAAGTAATGGAGTAGGTCCAAAAGACCAATGACCCTTTCGGAAATCTGGGACGAAATCAATCGCCCTCCAAAAATCTATACCCAAAATAAGTGGTTGAGAAACTTCTGGTACTACTAACACATCAATAACTACAGTTTTATCTTCCACCGTGATCGGAAGAGGAACATGACCAAGAATCTGACATTTGCCACCATTAGCCACTGAACAAAATAAAGGAGATTTGTCTGTCAAAAGTGAAATATGTAAACGTCGTAAAGAATTCCATCCATCCATGCCAAGTATGGTCCGTGAGGATCCACTATCCAGAAGACCTTTAAACATTTGTCCAAGAATGGAGACATTAAGGTAAGATCGTTCGTCGTTACGAACACTAGAGAATATAAAGTCAAGAAGAAAACGTTGTTGGTCAGTAAGACCCGAAAAAGGAGTATCCGAGATGGTAGGTACAAGAGAGTCTTCTACTCGGTCAGAAGCCTCTAATATTAGTTTCCCTGACGAGAATTACATTTAGGACAATTTGGTCTGGTAACCCCTGGTTTACCGCAACCATAACAATGCTTATTCTGTGGTTCTGAACATTTAGGAGAAGTATGTCCTCGTTTTGACAATTCCAGCAACGTAAATTAGGAGATGAAGGAGTAGATAAGGTATGGACAACGTAAGGAGTAGGTTTACGAATATTAGACGAAGTTGATGCCTCACTAGCAGAATCTACATATGCTAAATTAGGTTCTAATAATTTGGAAGTACGACGAGAAGGAGGAGGTTTAAATGTTTCAATAGAATATTTATTATGTTCGAGCTTTTTGCCCAAAGTGATAAGTTGTGCCAAAGAGGTTATATCGGTTAAAGCTAAAGAAGTTTGATAGAACGGAGAAATATTACGTCGGACAATCTCAAGTTGTCGTTCCGGAGAAAGAGGTAGAAGTAAGCGTTGAAATAAACTTTGCATAGTAGCTACATATATCCCAATCGATTCTAAAGGACCCATAGTACGAGCTTTAATTTCTTCCAACAGTCGTTCATCATAGTTAATTGGAATAAATTCTGATTTTAAAAGTGCTACCACATCTTCCCAAGAGGTTAAGGATTCCTTATGTGCCCTGTATAGTAATAATGCCTTGCCCGTCAAAAGTTCTGGACAAGCAGCGTAAAGGTATGAATTAGTAAGTCCCCTAGCAGAAGCGAGTTCTTCCACCCGTGTCAAAAATTCAAGAAGTGACGAAGAAGTTTCCCCAGAAAAGTTAAGTTTAATTTCGCAACCGCATAGTATTTCCGCGAAGCTACTGGTGTAGACGTATTAACACCTGGAATAGGTAACGCATCCAAGTCATCCGAATCAGAAGAAATAAAATCAGGTTCACCTTCCGAACTACTAATTGGTGTAACCTTTGGACTAGAAGAAGGTACTTGTGTGAAACTAACCGTAGCAGGATGTTTCCACCTGCGATACATAGCCTCTACTTCAGCGCGATAATTTTGAAGTGAGAGAAGAAATTCATTTTTTACAGTTACTTCATCCGGAGTATCCACTTTCGTCAGAGTACAACGACGGTGAATATGTACCCAAAGTGTAATCAAACGTTTAGCAACCGGTGTAGAATGTCACCCGAAAAGAGGTTAGAATAGTAGAAAGCTCTTCATTAGCTTTTCGTATAGCCGATAGATCAACATCACACGCAATAGTATAATCTACAGTCGAAAGAGTTTGATCCCCGTCTAGTACTAATGCACTACGAACTGATTTACGTAACTGTTCTACAGAAACGTCGCATGAAAACCCCCTTGAAGATAATTCGTATTGAAGCTCCGCTTTTAGTAATCGATTAACATCTATTTTCCAAATAATAGCCATATTAAAGTCTAACTTATATGAACGTAAGTCTAAATTTATTAAAGTAAAATACCAATTAAAGCTACAGCGTTAAATTGATCAATTAAATTTTAAACTAAGTTGTGTTAAACTATTGTAGAGAAAAGGAGTAAAGGATACAAAAATTAAAGTATAAGGACAAAATCTTAAAGTATAAGGTACTGATTAAAAGTATGTGTACTGGTACACATAAAGAATATTCACCAAAACAAATCGCCCCCAAAGTTGGGTGCCAATCTTTCTTTGTTACGTGCACAAAAGGATATTGGTAGCAATTTGTGACCAAGGTGCAGTAACAAGGAAAAGAGGAATTAGCCGGAAGCTCAGTCGGTCGGTTCAGCACTTGGATGCATGGGCGTTTTGGCAGGAGAAAGGAAATACATAAAGTTTAAAAAAGGGCACCACTTGATTGACTTCTTTATCGCCCCTCTATCAAGAAAAGGGCTACGGCCACCTAGGACAAAAGAGACAGCTAAAAGAAAATGGTGAACTAAGTCCACATGGATGAGGAACTGGTTAGGAATTTGATCGTAGATCACAGGATTAATGAAAGAGCTTACAATTGTTTAACATCACTTTTAATATACCCCAAATGAAATGGTACAACTGGTATAAATAATAATTTAAATCCGTAAACCTTTACCCAAAACAAAACTTGATGAAGCGACAACTCGCTGACATAAATACCACTTCGTAAGGAAATATTGCCCATACAATAAATAATACTATACTTAATAATATAACTACAACATGAATCCGCAGTAATCAACTTACCTTTCAGCAAACTATTAATTACTTAAAAATGTACCTACACAGACCCCATACGGTTCGGCATCTAGCGTTGACCCTAAAAGAAAAGAATACCCAAACATATATATATTATTTATCCGAAATTTAAATCTTTTAACCCGATATTCCACGAAGAGCTCTACGTCGGATTAGTTTATCGGTTTCCAATCAACCGGACGCAATTAAACCCCGAATATAAAGCGAAAATTAGCACTAGATGTCTACCCAGTTGTTTACTTATGCAAGCACAAAATATTATTAAATTTAGTTAACATGAGCATTATAAACAAAATAGTAAGCATGAAGCGTTTAAAAATATGTGAAAGGCGAAGCTCATTACCGATTCGGCAATTGCAATACAAGAAGTTAGCAAAGGCGCAGCACAAATTGATACAGTTATTGGTAAGCATAGGGCTACCAACCAACAAAAAAACAACTTAGTAAATCCTATTTCAAACAGTTTTATACTAACAATTATTAAACTTGTACTCAGAAATAAATAAAATAACAAGTGTTATACATCCCAATGATAACAGTTAAATAAGCAATTTGCTTTACACAGTAATTGAAACCCCAGCAGTTTGCATAAATTTTATGACATATATGGTATATTTAAACTCGACTAGCAGCATTCAGTCAACAACAGCTGAATGTATGTGCAGTAAACACAAGTAGTTCTAACCATTGAACAACTATGGTTATTTATCCGAGTAAAACTAGTACATAAGAAACGTTAGAGATTGACAGATAAAGTACAAATTGGATTGTAATGTCAAATGTAAGTATAAGCGAAACTTTGAAATAACCCAACTTATCTTTTACAGGTAAAAGTGTATGATGTTACTCTCGATTACTAAGCAAAGGTTTAACCATAAAGTATAAGCATTAGTTTCAGGCTTAAAATAATTGTGATAACACACTAATACAAGTAGCAAACACAGTAATGTAATGGTTATAAAACTTTCAGTAAAGTACAGATAACGAGAGCCTCTTGATACAGAAAACTAGCAAAAGTCACTCACCAGGTAAAATTTTGTATGCGTGCAACAATAATACTTATCAGAACCGAGTCGTAGGTGTAACATACATTTCTTCTGTTAATGCGGAAGATATTAGGAGAAGGAGTAATCGTACACTGTTTTCATTCAGGTTCGAAGACCCATAACCAACATTTCACACCTCTAACGAATGATATCCAAATGTGTTGCCAGCAACGATTTAACTACCTCTTATGGAGCACGAAGGATGTTAATCTTCAGTAAATGTGTATGAACCAGGAAAAAAACCTATATAAAATAACCGTGTTAGAATTTAAATCAATAACCAAATTTTATAAAAATATGATCTTTATGATGTATGTAAAATTTCAAAACATGTACACCTGTATTAACAATGTTAAGTTTAGTAACTAAGAAAAGTGAATAGCTTACCTCTTGATCGAAGCCAATGTGTAGCAGAAGCACCCAAAAAAATTAAAGCCGAACTAAATTCGAAGTCCCCAACAGGACTTATTTATGTGGAAAAAGAATAAAACCAGCAACAGGCGCTGAGTTAAAAATTTTCTTGAACAATTCAATCCAATTTTTAGGAACACCTTTTCCAAATTTTACATGTGCTTCTCGCTACGCATTTTACCCAAAATGGCGTTTTACTTCTTATCTCGAAGTACCAGAAAACCAAAAAAAACCCATAGCCTGATTATTTTCACCAATCCAGAATTTTAAAGTATCACGTGTTTGAAATATTTTAAATTGAAACGATATTTAGTGACAATGTTGCCGTTTTCCAACAACATACACGAGGAGTCGCAAATTAAAGACCATAAATTCATCAACCGAGTTTTACACGTATCAGTATGGGGTAACACTGTCCAACCCTGCTTGGCGATGTGGGCAGACGTTCTCAAACTTGTGTGGGGAGGAGCGTTATCGTTCTGAATGCAAACCTCCCCTGCAATCACCGGAAGCGCTGCTTAAGTTTGTCTAATGCTTTGACGTAACTTTCTGAATTAATGGTACCGCCTTTTGGCATCCCATCAACGAGAATTACGCCCTCACAGTCCCAAAATACTGTGATCATGACTTTTCCGGATGAAGGAACTGTTTTGAATTTTTTCTTCTGTGGAGAGTGAGCATGACGCCATTCCATCGATTGTCTTTTGGTTTCGGGCCCAAAGTGATGCACCCACGTTTAATCACCTGTTACAATCTGGGACAAGAAGGCCTCCCCATCAGCTTCAAAGCGTTGCAACAAATCGGAAGAAATGTCTTTTCTTTGGGATTTGTGATCGACAGTAAGACACCGAGGAACCCATCTTGCATACACTTTTCTGTGTCCGAGCTCACTGATAATCACATCCACACTTCCTTTGCTTACCGACAGATTCAGTGCTAATTGCCGAGTCGTAATGCGTCGATCTTCTCCAATGACAACATCAGCCCGCTACAACATGTCAGGCGTTACAGCGATGGGAGCTCTTGCCGCCCTCATGAAATCTTGGAGCTGTGCAGCACCGCCCTCTGATGCTTTCACCCTCTGTATCAGCGACCAACGGTACTCCTATCGACTGTAGATGTTCCGTATACTTGGCACAAACGTTTAATGAATGAATATTTTCCACGGTTTAAGTAATTTCGCAAAGTTTAATCACTAAAACTTTTTCCATCGCTCCCAATATCCTACATATACGATTATTATTATGTAACGATCAATAACAATCAAATAACATTAGCCTAATTTAAAAAAAAGGGTCTGAGCTAATATTAGATAATACGTTGGATAATTCTCATAAACCGCAAACGATAATTGCTTAAGACCAACTTAATCCTGGTAGCTTACAATGGCAGACAATGTACATAACAAGTGTTTGATGAATACGAAACCCCGCTGCAAAATATTTTACATAATTGTATAGTCCAAGAAAAATGGATGTCTGTATTCAGTTACTACTTGCAAAAACAATTATCAGCACTCATGGCGTACACAGCTCGTTCTACTTCAATATGACACATGGTATTCACTTCTTTGAAAATTGATTTCGATAAATATTTTCAACACAACCAACTTAATGCAATGTACTCTGCATGGGTAGTCGTAAACACTACAGCCTGATAAACGGTTAAAATTTAATTAACCCTTTTTCTGTTATTTACAAAGTTATGAACATACAAGCAAATTAAATTAATTTTGGCGTTACACTGTAATTCTTTTACAGTTGCGATCTCTTTAACAAGAACTGTCGTAGACACATAACTTTGAAATCAATTCCGTTGTCAATAATTTCTTTCATGCTGTTAATTTTCGATTATCCCATACTGGTATACGAAGTTAAGCTACTGAACTATATTACAACAGTTCGCATCTAACCAATATAACACTGATCTTATGTTCGACCGCATTGATATCTATACAGAGATTCACGTTGTGGGTGCTTTATAAATATACTGTATACTAAAATTTTAATGTCATCAAAAAGGGTGATTTTTCCCCTCCAAATTTGAATTTAGACAAAATTTACAAGTACACGCAAGTCCATGACATATCTGTGTCACTACCACAATTTAACAAGTTCTTGCATTATTTTAATTTTTCCTTAAAAATCCAACAAAAGACCATTTTACTCATTAAACAAAACTTATTCCGAATATTAGTCAATTGTATCATATTTCCCATATTTCAAAGGCTACTCTCGTTAGAAATTGGAATTGGATACTATCGATTAAATGTTTCAAAAATGTAAAAAGATCAGTACACTACGTAATAAAATATTAATTGCATCCATGTTGTTCACAAAGTAAACGTCTCGCGAATAGCTTTTATGTACTTCCGCAAAATGTATGAAATGCCTAACTTTATTCGGCATTCAATTTTTTTTTTGTACATTATGATCTGAGGTTTGTGAACGAAAACTCATTTAATAACACCTTGTACACTTAATACTTAGTACTCTATTAATTTTATAATCAGCGTTATATTATGCACAACTTTCTTAAAAAAACGTAAACATACTTTGATTTATACTGCACTATGCGTTTAATATATTACTCCACGTTCAAATGTAAACGACTACACGACTTTAAATTGCAACACTATCATTTGATCTCTTAATCTGCCAAAACAGAGGCACACATATTTATGCTAGGTTCCAATATCACTATTAACGACATATGGCACGTTCAACTTGTCAGTAGCATAACAAAAAGTCTCTTCAGTAAAATGCACAAAAAAATAATATATAAATATTCATTTACGTGATTAAAACGTTACGTTACATATACGATATAGTCCGAAATATGCTCTATTGTTTAACGTATTCTTAAAAGTGTTATTTAAAGGCGTGAAATACAAAATAATAAAAACTCAGTTATAATACGAAACCTTTATGGCACGCCAAGAGCGTCCAAGAGAATAAAATATTGTAGAGGACATGGTATTTTTTTTATTTTACTCATTATTTGGGGAGTTTAAATTCTTTGGTCAAAATTCAAATAGTAATTTTCTAATTATCTGTCATATTACTTCGCTGTAAATTAGCATTTGTGTGTTGTGCTGTTTACTGTTTTGTGCAAGTGATATGATCTATGTATTAGGAGAATGTGATCGAAACCGTCTTCTTGCAACTCCAAGATATGCTTAGAAGTATCCTCACAGAAAACACCCACCTGGAGTTAGCTTCGAAAGACTCAAAGGAAGGTTTGAAACAACAAGCAGCGTTATTTTTACCAAATGTATGCGTGCAAGACATGTAATCAATGAGGAAAACGCATTAGTGGTTGTTGCTGCAGTGGTTGAAAATCCTCACCAGCCCACTATAAAAATTTTTCAACAAATTATTGATCCAAATCATGCGCCTGTACCCTGCATCCTGAAAAGCAATAAATTCCACCCTACCATATCCAAAAAACCAGAAACATTTTCCGTAAGATTTAGAAAGACGCACTTTTGTGAGTGGATTAATAACAAATTGAATTCCGAATCAGATTTTAAGATTTGTGCCCTTCTTACCGATGAGGCGACTTTTAATAACATAGGCTTCCTAATCAGCGAAATTTCCATCATTACGCTACCGATAAGCCCGAATTCCTGAGAGCAATTGATCATCAACATCAGTAGTCAATAAACCTGTGGGGTGGAATTGTCGGAACACAAGTAGTTGATCCACATTTTTTTGAGAACCATCTTAATGGTCAAATATTGCTCCACTTTCTTGAACAAGAATTGAACGATGTACTTGCAACCTGTCCCTGATAAAGTCCTTAGATTGTGCTACCAACATGATGGTGCACCTCCACATTCATCGGTGAATGTGAAATTTTTTAAATATTAGATTCCCTGATCGCTGGAGTGGACAAGGTGGTCCACAGAACTGGTCTGCTAGGTATCCATACCTATCTGAACTAGATTTTTTCCTTTCGTGCTATACAAAGGACATCGTGTACCAAATTACTCCAGCTACTAGCGAAGATATGAAACACTTTAGCCTGTTCAGGTCCACAATTATCAGAAAAAAGGTCGTTTCATGTTGATGATTTGATCAACTTCTTTTTTTATGATAACCTTGCAGAAATGGGGTTCTCGGAATATTTAAGATAGCCTCCTAAAATTACAACTCGCATAACACGTACCTGTTGTTCTTAAAACTGCAATAATTAAAAAAAGTGTGTTCCATTTAAAAAAATTGAGTTGTAGATTGTTTCTACCTCCTTTTAAGTCATGGCGACATACGAAATAGTAGCGTGAATAATTTGTTGGAACTAGCTAAATAAATTAATGACGTGCATCTGTTTTTCGTGGAACACACACACACACACACACACACACACACACACACACACACACACACACACACTATAGATATATATATATATATATATATATATATATATATATATATATATATATATATATATATATATATATATATATATATATATATATATATATATATATATATATATACAGGGTGTCTCAGAAACATGTTGCCAAACTTTAGGGGGTTATAAAGGCCGATGAATTAAGTACTTTTGCCTTATAAACGTATGTCCGGAAATGAGTCGTTAAGGCACTAGACGAAGAAGTGTTAAAAAATTGCAGAATGTTCGCATTTACGACTTTTGTATTTTTAATATTTATTAAATAAGAAAAACAATAAAACATTATATTAGTTGTTCAAAATTGCGGCCATCGACACGATTTTGGTTGCTCCAAATATGAGTATTGCGGTCTTTGAAGTAACTGTCTCTAGTAAAACAAGCTTCATTGATAAGCTTTTTTAAATTTTGTTTTTTCTTCCATCTCCACTGATCGAGTCGTTCTTTGCTGACTTGTACCTACATTTGGTTTAAAATTTCCTTTTTCCATTTCCTCAAAACTGAAATGTTTCATAGCAAAGAACTTTTTCTTCAATTATCAAAATTGTTCAAATTTTGAATGACGTTTTGAATGTCACTTTGATTTTGTAAATTTCAAATAGTTGTTATTTTAAAGTGATAATTTAAGTAAAGAAGAATTCCTTTACTATGGAACATTTTAGTTTTGAGGAAATGGCTGATATGCATCTGATTTATGGAGTAGCAAGATGCAATAGCAGGGAAGCTGCACGGATCTACGCTGGTCGGTTTCCCAATCGTCGCCATCCATCTCGCAGATTATTCGTTTCATTACACCTTCGTTTAAGAGAAAAGGAAATTTTAAACGAAATGGAGGTACGGGTCAGCAAAGAACGGCTCGTTCGGTGGAGATGGAAGAAGAAGTATTGCGACGAGTGGAAGAAAAACCCTCCACTGGTGTGCGAGCAATAGCAAATCAAACTGGAAATACAAGGGCATCAGTATGGCGTGTACTTCATGAACAATTGCTATACCCTTATCATCTTCAAAAGTACACAGTTTGACCCAACGGGATTACGGTCCAAGAGTAAACTTTTGTCGCTGGTATTTGGAAAATGCGCTCGACAGTTCGATTTTAGCTCAGTTATTCTATTTAGCGATGAAGCTTGCTTTACTAGAGAAGGTTGCTTCAATAGCCGTAATAGTCACATTTGGAGCGACCAAAATCCTCATGGAACATTTCAGAAGTCTAACCAGTATCAGTTCTCTATTAACGTGTGGGCTGGCATAGTAGGAGATCATATTATTGGACCGTACCTACTACCTCCACGTTTAAATGGTCAAATCTACCTAACATTCCTACAAGAAGTTCTCCCTGAGTTGCTTGAAAATGTTCCATTGGACATTCGTCGTAGAATGGGGTATCAGCACGACGGAGCTCCGGCGCATTTTACTCGCAACGTGCGGGACCACCTAACTTTACAATTTCCTGAGAGGTGGATTGGACGAGGTGGACCTGTTAACTGGCCAGCCCGAAGCCCATATCTGACACCTGTCGATTTTTTCTTCTGGAATTACCTCAAATCATTAGTGTATGAAACACCTGTAACTACAGAAGAAGAATTGATTGGAAGGGTAATGGCTGCGAGTCAAGTTGTTCAGGAAGATCCGCACATCCTTTATCGAGTTCACCAATCAATGATTCGACGTACGACCGCATGTCAGCAAGTCGATGGCCGCAATTTTGAACAACTAATATAATGTTTTATTGTTTTTCTTATTTAATAAATATTAAAAAATACAAAAAGTCGTAAATGCGAACATTCTGCAATTTTTTAACACTTCTTCGTCTAGTGCCTTAACGACTCATTTTCGGACATACGTTTATAAGGCAAAAGTACTTAATTCATCGGCCTTTATAACCCCCTAAAGTTTGGCAACATGTTTCTGAGACACCCTGATATATATATATATATATATATATATATATATATATATATATATATATATATATATATATATATATCTATATTGTGTGTGTGTGTGTGTGTTCCAACAAATTATTCACGCTACTATTTCGTATGTCGCCATGACTTAAAAGGAGGTAGAAACAATCTACAACTCAATTTTTTTAAATGGAACACACTTTTTTTAATTATTGCAGTTTTAAGAACAACAGGTACGTGTTATGCGAGTTGTAATTTTAGGAGGCTATCTTAAATATTCCGAGAACCCCATTTCTGCAAGGTTATCATAAAAAAAGAAGTTGATCAAATCATCAACATGAAACGACCTTTTTTCTGATAATTGTGGACCTGAACAGGCTAAAGTGTTTCATATCTTCGCTAGTAGCTGGAGTAATTTGGTACACGATTTATTTACATATTTTCTTGTGTTAATTTTTATTGCAAAAGTGATCTTTTAAAATGCCATTTTTGTTTTCTAAACAAGAAATAGCGGATATCCATTTTATTTATGGCTTTGTAAATGGAAGTTCAACTGCAGCAGCCTGTGAATATACATTTCCTTTTAGAAGAGCTCCGCATCCTTCAGTATTTGTAAGAGTTCACCAACAAATTATAAATAATGTGCATGGTCGTCAAAATAATAATCATAGGCAGCAAAGAAATATTGCACGACGAATTTTGAGTGAATTCGACAGAGATCCCACAACTAGCATTAGAAGAGTATCCGTAGATTTAGGTGGAGTCTAAAATACTACTATTTAACGAACATTAAGACGGGATCACCAATATCCTTATCATCTACAACCTGTTCAAGGACTACAATCAGGGGATGCAGAACGTAGAGTTGCGTATTGTCGATGGATTCTTGCTGAAAATAATAACAATCCAGATTTTTTAAATAATGTTTTATGGACCTATGAATCCTGCTTCACTCGCCGAGGTGTGGTAAATTCTCACAACCAGCACGTTTGGGGACATGAAAATCCACATGTAGTTCGCTCGAGACATTTCCAACAAGAATTTAGTGTAAACGTCTGGATAGGTATTTACAATAATCACCTTTTTGGGCCCTACTTTTTACCACCTCGGATGAATACTGCGGCTTTCTTGGAATTCTTAGAGAATGAACATGGGAATATGTGGGAACGTATTCCCTTAAATTTACGAAGAACGGCTTGGTTCTAGCTAGATGGTTGTCCAGCTCATTATAGCAGAATGGTTAGAAACTGGCTGGACAACCATTATCCAGGAAGATGGATCGGTCGTGCAGGCCCAGTTCCCTGGCCGCCAAGGTCTCCAGACCTAAATCCCTTAGATTTCTTTGTGTGGGGGTATTTAAAAGGAAGGGTGTATGCAACTCCTGTGACAACAAGAGATGAACTCATTAATAGGATTAGGGATGCGCGTAATGAAATAAGACAATTTTTAGATAATATGCCACGTCGGTGTGAATTATGTATTCAACAAAATGGTTCACATTTTGAACGGTTTCATTAAATTTATTTATTATTACGATAGCGTTTTTGTTTTGTTGTTATAGGTTAAGTTTATTTGTTTAATTTATTTATTTCGTTCGTTTCGTTCTTGTTAAAATCTTAAACAGAAATTCTTTCCAATTGTTTCCAATAAATACGTATTTTTTTAATATCGATTTTGTTGTTATACTTTTATTTTCCTTTATTTAATTCAACTGGAAAATTAGGAAAAAGTCAGTGGAGTACTACTTTTTATTGAAAGACAAAAAAAAATGTGAGAATTGACATAATTTGATTCTTTTTTTTTATTGTTCTTTTCATGGCACACTATTTTTTGCGGCAGCATCAGACGTTTTTTACTTACCATTTGGAAGCGTTCATGGATTACAGCTAATTTATCTCAAAAACTATGCATTTTTCGAAAAATAAAGCAGAAGACAAAAAAGTTCCTAAATCAAATGGGCAATCTAAATTTTCGGTTTTAAATTAGAGGCGTCGCATGAAAAAGTGTGGAGGGGATAAAGGGTGTACCACCTCAGAAAATGTACTACCCTGTAGATATTGATAAACATTAAACTACTCCTAATAATGAGTTTAAGAAGTGTAATATGTGTACTAAATTTGGATTTATTATTTTAAATAGTTTTGAAGATAAATTAAAAGAATTGAAAAAAAATTAAAACTTTGAAACCCTGTATCTCCCAAACTAAGTGTTTCGCAACCTACGTTTATATGAACCTTTTGTCTTAATTTTGAAAGCTCTATCGACTATTAAAGTCCTGCTACAAAAAACTGGAACACACTGTATATGTATACATATACAGGTTTATGTAATTTAAGTGTCCACCATTGGTAACTCTGTTATTCGTAAAAATAGAACGTTGTTTAAATTAGCAACATAGTAGCATTCTTTACGCTCTTTAAGACTAAATAATGCAAAAACCAATGGAGCATCGTGAAACCCTTCTACAGTATTATTTTTGGATGAAAATGAATGAACTGGAACAGCTAAATTATCTCGAAATATCTTATAACATATCTTATAAAATACATAAATAGTACAGAATAAAATCATAAACATTATTTAAGAAGGTGTTCAAGAGGCTCCGTTTTTCAATACATTTTCGCGCACGTTTTTCAACCGCTCGAACTGGATTCTACCGTCTACCTGGTTTAGTTTTTCCCTCACTGCAGTTTTGTGTTGATGTTATTATACTTTTGTTTATAAATTTCGTTTTTTAAATAATTCCATAAGAAGAAATCGAGAGGTGTTAGGTCTGGTGACCGGGGAGGCCACTAAATGTGTCCACTTGCTCCTATCTATTGATGATTAAAAGTAGTACCTAAAAATTGGTAAGTACGTCTGTAGTTGGGGGAAGGTGCGCCATCCAGCTAGAAATACGGATTCAGTCTACTTCTAAGTGTCTACATTTAAGAACCTTTCCAGAACGTCATAAATTCCTCAATTCGCAAACCACTTAAACCGCACCAAACGTTAAAACTGAAACGGACTTTGTCTGTAGTTCGAACAAAAGATTTTCCTTCGACTAGTAATGGTGGTTTTTTTTTTGTTATACATTCCAGAATTTGAAAAATTTGATTCATCGGTCCATAAAATGTATTGAAAGTTGTTTTGATTTTGGCGGCAGAAGTTAAGGCACCAATGGCAAGAATCCCTTCCAAAATCGTTTAAACTGGTCGGAAGTTATATAGAATACATATTTATAATTTTTTTAAATGCTATGAACAGTGTCATAACTCAAATTAGAATCCTTGACAACATCCACTATTGAATTTTCTCGGTAGGCTTCAAAATAACAAATAACTACAATTTCCGTGATTTCTTTTATTATAAACTTTTTTTTTTGTTTTTGTATAGGCAAAAGTACTGCTGTTAACTTTATATTTCCTATAGTCTCAAAAAATACCGTTCTTGCGGTTGAATTCGAAATTGATTACAGTATGCTGTTGCTCTTAAACAAAATTTTTTGCACTCTAAATAACATTCCAGCATATCGCACTTTTCTTCAAATGAAAACAACATTTTTTTCCAAAACAAGGACTAACAATACAACTTATAAACATATAAACAATAAGATAACTACAAATCGTATGAGCGAATATTTGACAAACACGCCAAGGTGTGACATATTATTTGATAGAAAGTGTTAGGTAACTATCTATGGTTTTTCAAAGCCCTCGTCTTACTACATATCTACAGCGTGATCCAGATTGATTGTAGGGCTTGTAACTCCAGTATGGTCATATTGTTATCCAAAATGTAATCTAACACTCGAAAGTGTAAGTTCTTTATCAAAACTTTCATCCGCTGGAGTCATGAGTGTGCGTAAATACGTATGTATAAACTGTCGTAGTTTTCTTCCTTCTGTTCTTGTCGTTTTATTTGTGTTTTTATTGTTCCTGTAATTCACGTAAAATTTGTCTTTTTCTAGACAAAAATTGCACATACTTGATTGATTTTTCTGGTAAGTAAATAAATGCAGAGCTCTGTTTAGAATAAAAATAGAATGCGAATAATCTTTGTTATAGTTGTTAGTGTCATGTTTTCGTATACACACAAAGTTTATCTTGGAGACTTATTTTCGGTCTGGGCAACGAGATGAAAGTGTTGTCTGGAAATATTCGCAAGTTTCTTGTTTCAAGGAATTCCAACAACGGTTCGCCAATATTGACGTTACCTACGAATATTCACACAGCATGTTCATCGAATTGTTCAACGTTTTCGTGGAACCGGCTCCGTATCCAAAAATAAATCTCCTGGCAGAAGACCTGTACTAGACGAAGAAGGCTTATAAGATATTCGGGGGCGATTGAAAGCTAGTCCCAATAAATATTTAAGACGGTAATTGAGTAAAATTTGTTTTTATTGCCAAATGTTGATTATTTATTAATTGTAATTGTAGGGGTTTAATATGAGACATACCAGAGGGCTTGTAAAAAACTGATAATGCACCCGTACAAAATGTCTGCATTATAATACTTGCTGCCAACTGATTTTGAAAAGCATCGAACGTACTGTACCCGGTTTAACGAAAATCTCAATAACAATGGTGTTTTGGATATAACATTTTTCAGTGACGAGGCTTGGTTTCATGTAAGCGGCTATATAAATTCCCAAAATTACTGAACCTGGCCAACTGAGAATCCCCATGTATTTATTGAAACTCCATTACATCCATTTAAGACTGGAGTTTGGATTGCTATGTCGACAAGGCGAATAATTGGACCAATATTTTTTAATAGAGACATAAATGCCGAAAACTATCAACAATTAATTCTCAGACCTTCTATTGAACAACTGCACGACGACGAGCTTCAAAGTGGGTATCTCCAGCAAGATTCCGCAACAGACCACAGTGTCCGTACAACGTTGGCAGATTTATCACAATTTTTCGATGATAGAATAATAAGCAAAAATCGATGGGCACCACGACCTCCCTGCTTCACTCCGCTCGACTGCTTTCTCTTTGGCCATACTAAAAATGTTTGCATACGGTTGACGAGTTACAGAATACAATAGTGCACGGCATTAATGCAATAACCCCACTACAGTTAGCAGCCGTCTTCTAGAATATTAAACGTAGAGTATATTTATGCTTAGAAACTAATGGACAACATTTTCAGCACCTATTATAAGCTTTCGGAGACTATAATCTATCTCCGTCATCAGTCAAATTAAAATGAAATAAAAGCATTCCATTTACTTATTGGCACTTTTATTAATTACATTAAGATGGAGGTAGTTCAAGAAATACAGACTATTTATGTCATTTAAAATTTTGCTGTAATTATGGTCGATATATCATCAACTTTTGAATTTCCCGCCTAATTCAAACAACTTTTTTTATGTTACCAATGATGGACCCTTAATTTAGATAAGATTATATGTATGCTTTTGATAACAAATTCAAATCTCATACCCACACTAACGTAATAAATTCTATATCATTAAGACTACTTTAGTTCCTATTTAGGTGTAGTAAACATTTGAAAAGCCACTGTCATCGAACATATAAATAGCATCCACGATTAAGAGAGGAAAAAAATAAAATATCTGGTGTGGAGCACCACACGACCTTCCAACCTACAAAACAGAATTTTTTTTTAGGACAATTACGAGATTACGAAAATAGGGAACATTGTAAACGTAAAAACAATAATCTATGTCAAACAGATGTTTAAAACTTCATGACAGACAGATGTTAATAGACATATAGATGCTAACTTAAATTAAAAGAAATGAAACAATTTTAATTTCATTCTTTTTAGGATAACTGTGCAACCTCTTTTTTATACGTTCATAACGAAAACAGGTAACATTGTAAAACAAAAACAACAATCTATGTCAGAATGACGTTTAAAACTTCAATAGACATAAAGAGATCAATACACATAAATACATGTTGACGTAAAAAAAATTCGAAAGACCGCTTCTATAAAAATATCGATAATACAGCTTCAGCATTTTCAATCATATTTATTTAATTTTTACATTTATTTCGCTTTACATTAAAAAACGTTATAAAGAAAATTTATGTAAAATTAAATTATCTTTAAAAAATACGTCACACCTTCTCTTATAACATTAATCGTTATTCAGATAATGAAAAAATTTAAGCCCCTTTTTTCGTTATGAACGTTTAAGAAAGAAGTTGCATTATTATGCGAAAAAATCCTGTAAAAAAATAATCGGGTCATTTAGTTCATGCAGGTTGCCAGACAACCGCTTGACGGATTTCATTCATTTTTTTTTTTGATATGAAGGTAATTTTGCGTAGAAAAAATTTTATTTTAAGGTTTTAATTTTTTTGAAAAAGTCTAGCAGCCGACCCTAATATTGTTGTCCATTTACATATGTACGTTTCTATTTAATTTATTATGCGTTTATTATCATCATTAAAATTAATTTTAAACGCAAAATTTTGCAGAGGAAAGCTAGATATAATTAAAATTATTTTATTTTTTTAATTTTTTAGGTTAGCATCTATATGTCTATTAACCGCTGTTAGACATGAAGTTTTAAACGTTTGTTTGACATAAATTATTGTTTGTTTTTAATGTTGCATATTTTTGTAATTAACTTATTATAAAAGAGGTTGGGTAATTATCCTAAAAAAATGTTATTAAAATTGTTTCATTTCTTTTAATTTCCATTTTGTAGGTTGGAAGGTCGTGTGGTGTTCCACACCAGATATTTTATTTTTTCTCCTATCTTAATCGTGGAAGCTATTTATATACTCCATGACAGTGGGTTGTAAAATATTTACTAGACCTAAATAGGAACTTAAGTAGTATTAATGCTATAGAATTTATTATGTTATTGTGGGTATGAAAATTGAATTAGTTATCAAAAGCAACAACTGAGTGCATATTTATGTAACATATATATATATATATATATATATATATATATATATATATATATATATATATATATATATATATATATATATATATATATACATATAACCATGGTTTATTTTAGTTTATGATCTACTAAAATTTATCACATTTATTTAAATTTAAACAATGATTGTTAGGCATATACCAGCCATTAAGCTTATCTGAATCTAGGTAATATCCAGATAGTCTTCATGGTATCTAACCGTGTCAAATATTTTTGGAATATAAAAGAAGAAGTAGGTACCCACAGTTTTTTTAGATGCAAAGCAATACGTTCTATGAAGGGTAAAAATGATGACTGTGTGAATGTTGCGGTACTGCAGAGGTCACTGAATTGTTCTGGGATATGTAGCTACACATTTTTCAATTGATTCGACAAATATGGTGCTATACGATCATCTTTGGACCGATACTCTGCTGTGAGAAACACAGCCAAATTCGTTGGAAAAATCAGTGAAATGGTAACCATTCTCCATATAATCCGTTGTGAACGATAGTAAATTAAATAGTGATTGTTTACCCCTCCTCCTCCTTCACTCCATACAATTAATTCATTTTTCTTGCAAATTACAAATAATTGTTTTGATATTATCGTACAATGTAGTAAACTATGACTGAATTGAAGTACATTGACAATTAGAAATACAAGCAATAAAACTAAATTTCCTGAAACTTCTTGTCCAAGCAGAGATATACAGCTTAATGGTTTACCTAGAATAAGCACACATCTGGCAAAACCGTACAAGGGAGAATCGGGTCCATAATTAACTAGTTATTTTGACGGGAACTTAAGTTTCAAAACTTTACCAATAAAGGACGTTGAAGTGCTATGATATACACGATGACCCACGGTCACCGTCCATTAGAGTATCTCAGGAAGTAATGCGATTTGATGTTTGAAAATTTGCACAATGAGGTTTTCGGATACGCCCTCTACAGATGAAATAACGGCGACCTTGTGCGACTTCCGGTTATACCGGAAGTAAATGTTAACTTTCTCATTTTAAATAGAATACACTGTAAATTATTACATTTTTGGATTCTACGCAAAATTATAGATACATTTTGTGTTGAATGTCCTATACCGAACTCTCGCCGTATTTAAATTTTTATGTCAAAAATTATGTTTGCAGGCTCTAAAATAATTATCGATATTTCCTATAAGGAAACCTTTATTATTTGATTGGGGTCGGATTCCTTGTTGAAGAGGACACGCTTAATAAACGTTTTATAATATTTTGATAACTATTGATACCCAGTGGTCAAAAAATCAGATCGAAAATAAAATTTAAAAAACTAGCAAAAGTCAATTTTTTCAAATGGATACCCCCTATATTTATCATTTTGTCTTATTTAACATTTAAAATAAAGGGTAAGTTTGTTTAAGGTTGTCTATTCCGAAAATTTGTATTTGTAATATTTTTATTTGGCGATTTTGCTACGGATTTTAAGTTCAGTTCTTCTATTGATACACCCTGTATCAGTAGTTATCAAAATATTATAAAAAATCTATTAAAGGATGTCCTCTTCAACAGGGAATCCAACCCCAATTAAATAATAAATGCTTCCTTATAGGAAATATCGATAACTGTTTTAGAGCCTGCAAATGTCATTATTGGCATAAAAATTTAAACATGTCAAAAACGGTGAGAGTTATGTATAGGATATTAAACACAAAATGTGTCTAGAATTTTGCGTAGAATCCAAAAATGTAATAAAATACAGGGTGTTCTATTTAAAATAAGAAAGTTAACATTTACTTCCGGTATAACCGGAAGTCGCACAAGGTGGCCGTTATTTCAGGTGAAAAGAGCGTATCCGAAAACCCGATTGTGCACATTTTTAAACATCAAATCACATTACATCCTTCGATATTTTAATGGACGGTGAGCGTGAGACACCCGGTATATTATTAAGATATCTAAAATACAGGCACCTGCGTGTCATTTACATACCTTTGAAAAGCTATTCACTATTTCATATCATCGTTCATACAAAGACGATTTCCCCAATGTCCTGTTTGCCATTTTATAGTTCTTTAATTAATTCTGATCCACACCGTTCATAACCAGTTTATTGTGTAAATATGGTTTTGCGCAAAAACAAAGACATGAGACAAGCTCAATTTGATTTTATTGTAAGTTTCGTGTGTTCTACTGCAAAAGAAGCATATCTGGAAGCATGTCAAAGCAGTCCATACTATTAGATCATGACACGTACGTTAACGAATGTGCTAATTAATACGTGAGATCGATTAGCTTAATGTAAATTGTACAAAACAATGGTAGTGCGGTGATCGATACTTCGGAAACGTCACAATGTGCAAATTCTACGATAATTTAAAAAATGTGTCCACTCAACTAAATTCAAATACTTCTAAATCATTGCGTTATGATTGCTGATTAACAGTAATAAAATGTTTACATTAAATTAGATTCTGAGTTAATCAAGCGTGAACGAATTTACTTAAGTTATATGTAACCGTAGTTCATTTCAAATATGATAATACTTGTTAATCCAATCAAATAAAACAGTCTACTTGTATTATGGTGAATTCTTTCCGCTTGACATCTGAATTTAATATAGAGTATATTTGCTGAAGTACTCCATGACAAAAACGAAGCATTTATGTTAAATATAATAAGGTGAAAATGTAGATACAGTGTGTGTTTGCCAGCTGTCTAAAAAAGAATAAGTGATGAGCATATTTTTCATTTTGTACCTGCATTGCATTGATTAACTAAACAATGCAATCTGCGTATAAAATTGTAAGCACATCAGGGATGATAAGCGTCTTTTTGGCTCGAATTAACCAATTACTATCTATATGGACTGCCCCCTATTACACAACAGTGATAACTTTGTTTAGATTTTATTAAATTTTCTTTGGAAAAATGAGAATATTAAGAAATGTTTCGTTACACATCGATCAACTAAACTACGAACCTTTTAAGCTACTATTGAAAATATTACACGATTCATTTATGCACAATTAATTTAATTTTAATGGTATAAAACAATCACAATATACGCACTATGTTGTGTGTTGGAATGTATAATATACACATTTGTAAATTCGTAATCAAGTTTGGGCGCTTATTTAACGTTGTTGAATATTGCCTTTTTACTAAGACATATAGATCAAGCGTGAATATTAAATCAAATAAACGTATTTATTTCTGAGATATTTCATTGTTATGTAAAGTTAACGTTAAACTTACGCTTGGTCTATTCAATGTGATTACGATTGTGTGGTTATGATAGCGAATCTACAAACAAATATAGTTAAACACAATACATAAATATTAACCACAGTTTTGCAGAATACGGTGCAGGTCAAATTTCTTAACATTGCAGTAATGTTTTCCATAAACAGCTAAAGCTAGAGGTAAACGGATTGGCATCTACAATTCTTTTTTCTGGCAGTTTCGCTAGCTCCATAATTGTCACCTAAGTAAGTTGAGCTTTAACATTGTCTCTACCAGACCGTCGCATGGTTAAAGTGTACAGTGTGGTGCAATTTCAGTGATATAAAATGGACTACTTTAATGTGGGTATAAATATTGCACTATTAGGTTATCTTTATATCCTTAGTTTACAATATTGCAAAGCATTCTAATTTTACACTTTAGTTTTCTGCTATATACAACATACTGTCTTTCTTTTCCCTTCTTTCCCCTCTGCCATCATCTGTTTTCTCCTTTTCCAAGTTTCTACCATCCATTCCACTCTCCCCTTTTCCTATATAATTTTTTTACACTACTGTTACCCTCCCTTAACTCTCTACACTATTTTATCACATGCCACACACTCTCCATTCCTTCCCCGCATAGCCTACAATTTACTTCTTCCTCTCTTTTCCAATACATGTTCCCCGTCCCTTCATTACCGCATTTGAACACCGCTACCATTATTTTCTTAGCTTCCTTCCCTCCTCCTTTCAGATATTCTGGAATCCCTTCTGCTTTAATCTTTCTATACGTTACGTTTTATTTAGCTTCATCAATTTTTTCGCATCTTTCTTACTTTTGTACATCCCTGTCTCTTCTTATTATGTCATCTCTCACCCTCCCTCCCTCTTCCCTAAATCTCTCTACTTCTCTCGCATCCCCTTTCTTTTATTATATTTTTCTCTGATATTTTGACCGTATTTAACTCTCCCTTCCTTTATCTCCTTCCGGCATGCCTATAATATTTTACATTCCCTTCGTTTTCGCATTTCCTCCTAATACTTTTAGCCCTTCTTCACGCCTCTACTCTTATGTTTTCTTCCTGCACATCTTCTCTTATAATTTACCTAGGTGTTTCCTTACCCAGGCCCAACACCCATTTCCAATATTTTTCTTGTAGCCCTTCCACCCTTTTCTTGCTCCTTGCACCTCCACTTCTGCCCCATATAGCACCACACTTCTGCCCCATATAGCACCACATTATTTATTAATTTATCAAATAACAGCTTCCATTTCAAACGACCTTTCGCGCACACTCCGCACTTGTCCTATTAGTTTATTTCCTTTTCTACTCTTTCTTTTATATGTCCCCATCCTTATTGTCCTGTCCCATCTTATATCCCAGATATGTGAATTCCTTCACCTGCTGTACTTTATGCTCCCTACATTTCTACTCTTTCATTTTCCTTTTCCATCCTACATTTCTGAATACCAACAGCTTTGCCTTCTTTGTGTTCACCTCTAGTTCCTTTCTTTACAAATATCTTTCCGACGTCTTCATCATCTCCTTCATTTTTTTTCCTCTTTGACCACCAACTCTATATCGTCTGCGCATGCCAGCGACCACACCTTCAGTTTGGCTACCATCAGCCCTCCTATCTGTTGCCCTCTAAATCTTTCCCCCAGACTTGAGCTCAATGGACATCTCTGTCTCAATCCCTTTCTAATGAATAATTCCTCGCTCATATCACCATTCACTTTCACCCTACTCTTCGTTTCCTCTTACCCTTTCGTTTATCTTTTCTTTTTCTTTTTTCTCAGGTATTCTCATAAGTTTTCACTGTTGACTCTGTCGAACGCCGCTTTTAAGTCTACAAATAACGCCACCATTTTCCCAATTTTATTATCTAATTCTTCGTTTGCAGGTATTTCAGTATATATGTTATCAATCACTCTTCCTCCCGTCCTAAACCCCGCCTGTCCATCTGGAAGCAGATTCTTTCCCTCTATCTCCTACTGTAGCCTTTCTTTTAGTACTCTCCCATACATCGTGTATGCCTTGTTTAATAGTGTCACTCCCATGACATTTTTCTCCTCTCTTCTGTCCCCTTTTTTATATACTGGGCATATTACTCCTTCTCTCTGTTTCTTCGGTAAGCCTTCCCCTCTCCACATTTTGTTAATTATTTCCGCCACCCTTTTTGCTACCTTTTCCCCTCTACACACCCACTCCTCCCCTTGTATCCCATCTTCTTCCGCCGCTTTACTTTTTTCATTGTCCATATTGCCTCATTTACTTCCTCTTTTTTTATTCCTTCTGCTTCTTCCTCTCCTTGGTATACTTCTTTTTCTTGTCTTTCTTCTTCTTTCTCGGTCTCTTCTCCATCAAGCAAATTCCTGAAGAATTCCTTTATGTGCATTCCTCTTCTTTTTTTTTGAAATTTCCATACCTCTTTTTCTGTGTTTATTTCTTTAATTTGTCCTTGTTTCCTTTTCTTTTCCTCCTTTTTCCTCTCGCATATATTCTTATATTTTCTTACTGCTTGCTTATATTCTGCTTTCTGTGCCTTCCGTTCTTTCCATCGGCTTTGTACTTTTCTTGGCTACCTTTTATCCGCCTCGTATTCTCAATCCCACCACTTCCTCCATCCCGTATTCTCACCATTCCACATTTTGAATTTTACTTTCTTCGTTGCTTACTACATCTTCTCTTCTTTCTTCCATACTTTTTGCACTCCTTTACCTTCCCATATTGTGTGCGATTGTGCGAGTGTGCGTGTGCATGTGTGTGTGTTCGTGTGTTCGTGTGTGCGAATGTGCGTGTGTGCATGTGTGAGTGTGAGCGTGTGTACGTGTGTGCGTGTGAGCGTGTGTGCGTTTGTGCGTGTGTGCATGTGTGCGTGTGCGCATGTGTGCGTGTGTACGTGTGTGCGTGTGTGGGTGTGTTCGTGTGTACATGTATGCGTATGTGCGTGTGTGGGTGTTATTATTATTATATTTATTACACTAATAAAAATACAAATCGTCTACATACAAATAATTGACTATTTACACATGTAACCTTAACCTATGTATGAAAGAATGTGATTGTTGTTTGTGGACTATCAACGTTGCATAAATCGTTATTTATGCACCACTGAGATTTAATACTATCGATTGATACTTTACCCTTGTGCCATGCTAAGTCTTGTTAAATCCTGCTTTTTAAACGTGCAATATATGTATTTAGGAACGATTAAGAGTGGTTATTGTTAGTTTTCATTGCACTTACTGTAATAGTGTAGATTGCCAGTTTTGATAAATTTATTAGGTAATTGGCTAGTAAAAGCGTGTTCGTACTTCCCTTTATACCACAAATATAACAATTGAGAGTGCTCCAAGTTTCAATAATCTGATTTGTTTGTGGACAATTTAAAATCATTTGGAAGGCATCACATTTGGGAAATCTGCAGTAGTGGCATGCATCAATACTCCATACCTTTGCTCGGTGAAGGAAAATTGGATCAGCCAGTGTTTTCTTTGCGAACCGCCACGCTATTTCTGATACGTATCCGTTGGTGAAATTATTAAAGAATGGTTGCCAGTGTGGGACATCATTTACCCAACTATTATTTTGTGCATTGTCTTCTAATACACGAAAATGTGATGCTGTTAGTTTTTCTTGGAATGTTTATTTAATTTATATGTGTGGTTTCTGTACTTAAACGTTAGGCTATTCCTACACATGCTTCTGCTAGGTACTAGGTCTGCGAAAAAATTGTCAAAAAAGGTCTTTATGGCCTTATAATGGAGTCTTAGGTCATTTTTTGTTTGCGCTGAATACGTTTTTAAGCTTGAGGACACAACAGTTTCTTCCAACCATTCACCATTTTTCCGAAAATCGTTAAGCGTAACAAACCCCATTTCTGACCATTTGCGTACAAAAAGCGGAGGAATTCTACTGGGCATTAAAGTAGAATGAATTGTAGGAATTTTTAAGCGTTCGACATTTTCTAGGAATAATTCCGTATTTTGCAAAAATTTGATCATATCTAATAGAAAAGACGACGATTTGTAGTCCTTGGGCATTGTTCCCTTTAAGAAAAACCATTTCCAAGTTAACCCTAAGGAATCGATGAATTTTAGGTTATGTTCTGCCACTATTTTCCACTTTTGTTGCTCTAGGGTATTGATGATCTTTTGGGCAAGACATATTCTGAATGTTCTGATTTTGCTTGGGATGTGCACTAAACCAATTCCGTATTGACGTATGTGCAGACACAAGTCTTACTGGGATAACCAATGTTTTACTTGCCATACATAGTCAACTATCTTTGATTGTAAGGATAGCTGTTGTTGTGGAGTGAGGACCGTACATTGTAGTGTATGCCATAGCTTAGGTGTCACGAAGTGATTTATGATTGTTTTCCTTCCAAGTATTGACAAAGACG